>JADBJO010001123.1:27500-30000 GCA_016801955.1 Conus betulinus
AAACTCTGTTGGGTCTTTTCTGCTGCGGTATTCCCTATCTTTTGCATTGCACTCTTTCTTTATTCTAAAACGCTCTCCCCGTTCTTTTCAATTGCACTCCTCTTCTTTATATGTTGCGCTCCTTTTCTATGAATTGCTCTGTTTATCTTGTATATTGCACTCCTTATCTTTCCTCTTTCACTCCTTCTCCTACCCGTCACACTCTTTGTATATATATATTTGTTGTTGTGGAACACTTTACCTTTTCAGTGGAACACCTAATCTTTAAACTGCACACTTCTTTTCTTTTCTATTTCGCTTCTGATCTTTTCTGTTGCACTCCTCAACTTTTTTCTGCTGCATTCCTTATCTTTTCTGTTGCATTCCTTACCTTTTCTGTTGCATTCCTGAACTTTTCTGCTGCATTCCTTATCTTTTCTGCTGCATTCCTTTATCTTTTTTCTGCATTCCTTACCTTTTCTGTTGCATTCCTTACCTTTTCTGCTGCATTCCTTACCTTTTCTGTTGCATTCCTTTACCTTTTCTGCTGCATTCCTTACCTTTTCTGCTGCATTCCTTAACTTTTCTGTTTCATTCTTTAACTTTTCTGTTGCACTCTTATCTTTCCTATTGCATTCTTTCTCATTTTCTATTGCGCGAACAGACAGACAGACAAACTCAGCTTTATATAATAGATAAAAGCACACGTCAGTACATAGACGCTTTCTCTCTGTCTCTGTCTCTGTCTCTCTCTCTCGCACACAATTTCATTCACTCATTTTTCTCAATCATCAAGGCGAACTCCGGCGCTCTCATACATGCTTTTACTTTACTGGTGGTGAAGCAATGAAAAGTGGTGTGATGTGTGTGTGTGTGTGTGTGTGTGTGTGTGTGTGTGTGTGTGTGTGTGTGCGTGCGTGCGTGCGTGCGTGCGCGCGTGCGTGTATGTGTGTGCGTGAGTGCGTGCGTGCGTGCGTGCGTGTGTGTGTGTGTGCGTGCGTGTGTGTATGAGTGTGTGTGTGTGTGTGTGTGTGTGTGTGTGTGTGTGTGTGTGTGTGTGTGTGTGTGTGTGTGTGTGTGTGTGCGTGCGTGTATGTGTTTGTGTGGAGGGGTTGGCAGAGGGATGGGTAGGAGTGTGCATCTTCCGCTGGCACGCTGCCGGTATGCATCATGAAACGGAAACAAGGGGGAACGGGTCCAGGACACTGGGCTGTTAGAGATTGCTTCTCCGGCCAAAGCAGCAGAGAGGATGCGTGTTCACGAATCATCCTTACGTAAACAATACCACGTGTGACGTGGGTTTCTCTTTCGCGCATTCTCCCCCTCTCTCTCTCGCTCAAAGATACATGTTGTTTCCTTTTATTAACAGTAACTCTCTGACATTAAGGATATGGCGTACTTTTTCTTACTCCCCCCCCCCCCCCCCCCCCAACTCCCTCCCTCACACTGTCACACATTCAACACCCACAGTATATTCACCTACCAATCTCTTCTACAGCCTGTCTGAATCATCCACCGGCATCAACGCAACACAAAACGTTTCCTTCAGACGTTACTAATCAGTTTTTTTTTCACACGATCACAAGACATTAATTCTAATGCAGTTCTCAAAACTCAACGACCGAATGATCAAACACCGGACCCCCCCCCCCCCCCCCCCCCCCCCCCCCCACACACACACACACACACACACAGGTGAACACAAGAGAGATGTAAGCAGTCGACAAACAAATTACGCGAAACATCCTAACAACCATTTCCTCAAACAAGACCCCAGATACATCACAGTATATACTTTACAGAGAGCCCCAAAGACGACCTCAACAAACTCTCCACTGAAGAACAGGCACTCCAAAGGTCCTACCGAGGCTGAAGACAGTCTACAATCAACATGAGCACCACAGGGTCATCCCACTCTGCGCTGGAGATGCTCCTGTAACACTACAATGTAACATGCGAAGTTGTCTTGCAGCAAAGATCAGCTGCACTCCCCCCCCCCCCCCCCCCCCCCCCTTTTTTGTTTTTTTGTTTTTTTTTTTTTTTTGTTTCTACAAAGATTGTTCCCGTTTCAACAGTATGTTGATGGCTGAGTCACAGATCTCAATCCCCCATTTACAGTGCCCCATGGCGATACAGTGGTGAAAACCACAGTAAAGCAACGAAGGACTCAGGGAGGAGTCCACATTACGTTGGGGTAGGCGGGACCTCTACATTACATTGGCGTTCTGATGAATGTTTCTTTGGAGAGAAAAGGCCCACCAACAAAACTGTGAAACGGAGCTCCACCACCGCGTCATGGTCACCCTGGTGTAAAAGACCTCTAACACTGACATGAACTGTTTATCATCAACAAAGGAGGAGCGTTTCAATAGCGAATTCCTACGTTTTTTGATTAAAAAAAAAAAAATCCTTCTAAATCATCTTCTTAGACAGGTGTTTTTGAGGACTGGTTAAAACCACCCACTACTGACCCCCATCATGTCCTTCTTCCTCCCCAACCCCTCACCCCAACACGATTAGG
>JADBJO010001123.1:37500-40000 GCA_016801955.1 Conus betulinus
GATCAATAAGGCTGAAGACAGAAGGGGTGGAACCAGTTAGTTCCTATACACCCATACCCTGGAATCCCAAGAGACGGATGGGCAGGGTACCTCCCCAAGGCACCACGCACACAACAGCAACAGCGAAAACGGCCGTTCCAACGTTCGGGCGCCAGCGGGACCCGAACTCGAAACATCTGACGGCGACCTCGACGCCGGCCTTCTGCTGGTGGTAACGTGCCAACCAGGGTACCCGAAACCCCTCACAGCTGCCACCCTCTTTGTGTTTCAAGTGGCGAGGGGCCAAAGCGGCGAAAATGGGGAGGAGGAGGAAAAGGGGGGGAGGAGGAGGAGGAGGAATAGGAGGAGGAGGAGGAGGAGGAGGAGGAGGAAGGAGGGGTCAGCAGGGTGAAGAGAGACCGCAGTAAATTCTGAGCCGTTATCTGGATGGCCTGTCTGTACCGTCTGGACAGGACACGATACGATGTGCAACATATACAACGGAAACCAGGGCGGCAGGAGAGCAGCAGCAGCAGCAGCATGATACATGTCCTGCTGGTGATATACCGCCCACACCTCCAACACATGAATAGGACATCCCTTCACAATCGCAAGAAAAGTCGCCATTACTCCGCGAATCGCGTAGCTCGGAGGGTTAGAGAGAGAGAGAGAGAGAGAGAGAGAGAGAGAGAGAGAGAGAGAGAGAGAGAGAGAGAGAGAGAGAGAGAGAGAGAGAGAGAGAGAGAGAGAGAGAGAGAGAGACAGAGACAGAGACAGAGACTCAAAGTTTTAGCGACCCAATTTTTTTCAAAGTCAGCTTCTTTCCAATTCAGGCCCGTCCTATCTCCGATACAACCGAGGTAAATCACGTGTTGCGCCTAAGGACAAGATAGGAAAAAAAAAAACAAAAAGACAGAAAAAGAAGAGAAAAAACTGTTGTAATGATGATACACCGCTTGTGAGTGTTTTCCATGCGCCGTTAAGTAGCCACGACCTCTGGGCTTTCAGGCACAATGATCTCATTCTGTCCTCATCCGCTGCTGGGGAAGGTTGCGGGGGATCAACAACAGCTAATGGAAAGAGACAGACGCGCAGGCAGGGCGGTAACAGAAGACCAAAAGAGTGGATGGATGGTAAATCTTCGCACATACACAGACGTACCGTGTTCTGTGATTGAGAATGTGATTCGGATCATAAAGGATAGGGAGAAGAAAGACAAAAAACAAAAAAACAAAAAAAATGAAAAAAAAAAATGAAAGGACACAACACACAACACACACACACACACACACACACACACACACACACACACACACACACAAAGGGGAAGAAGGGAAGGAAACAGATGGGCAGACAATCTTTATGAATAAATAAGCATGTTCAATGCAGATCAGTGCAGTCCACCAATCGAAACGCAGCAAGTCAGTAGAGAAAAACAAACACGGAATTTTCTTTTTTTTTTTATTTAATGCATACACACAAACATGTAAAAACATATAAACGGAAAAAGAAACTCACTCTCAGGTGCGGTAACACTCGTATCTGTCTGCGCGCGCGCGCGCACACACACACACACACACACACACACACACACACACACACACACACACACACACACACACCTCCCACCTCTCTCTCGGCCATCGGATTCAGATGTTGTTTCCGTGAAAGTACAACGGATTGTTAGAGAGAGAGAGAGAGAGAGAGAGAGAGAGAGAGAGAGAGAGAGAGAGAGAGAGAGAGAGAGAGAGAGAGAGAGAGAGAGAGCATGGGAAAAGAAATCAAAAGAAAAAGCCAGAAAGAAAGACAGCGATAGGGACAGAGAGGAAAGGAAAGAAAGGAAAAGAAAAGAAAAAAAGAAAGAAAGAAAAAAAGAAAAAGGAGAACCGGGAAAAGGGGGGTTCGGGGGGGAGAGAAAGATGAGGAGAAGGCGGAAGAAGAGGTCGACTTTCTTGGCATAATTAGAAACAGGCCAAAAAGCTATGTATGGTGTGTGTGTGTGTGTGTGTGTGTGTGTGTGTGTGTGTGTGTGGGATTGCATGCATGCATGCGTGAAAGAGAGAGAGAGAGAGAGAGGAGAGAGAGAGAGAGAGAGAGAGAGAGAGAGAGAGATTTTTCACTGAAGTGCTCCATGTTTTCTTACATATCGGAAACATAAAGGACAAATATGGTGGAAATGGTATTATACACACACACACACACACACACACACACACACACACACACACACACACACACACACACACACGGAGGCACACGCACTCAAGCTCAAAAGAGAAGCAACTCCTTAAAAGAAAGTGCTTTAGACAATTTAATTTTCGATTCTCCCTACTGGTGTCCCATAAATTCATTTCTACTGCTTCAGCTCATTTCATTTTGGATCCTTCCTGCTCATCTTCCACAAAATTCATCTCTAATGCTTAAACCCACTTCATTTTCGATTCTTCCTTCTCATATTCCACACATTCATTCCTGTTATAATCAAAAGAAAGTCTGACGAATATATTTGCCACTACATGCT
>JADBJO010001123.1:45000-60000 GCA_016801955.1 Conus betulinus
ACTCACCGTGATGGGGCTGGTGAGCAGCTTGCCGAAGGACATCTCCCCAGCCTTGGAGGTAATCCTAATCAGCTTCCTGCCGCCCCTCCCGTCCTTGCCGCCCACCGTGGGCGACCCACCGCCCTCCTCATGGTTCTCCTTCTCCATCACCTCCACTACTCGCCCTTGTCTTCTTCTTCTTTTTTTCGTTTTTCCTTATATTTTTCCCTATTTTCTGTTCTCTTGTTTTCTTTTTCCTTTTTGGTGAGGATCCAACTCACTGCAGCTGGTTTTTTTTTTTTTTTTTTTTTTTTTTTAAATTTTCCCTCCCTCTATATCTCGTTACCTGCCCCCCCCCGTCTCCACTACCTCCGTCTCTTCAACGTTTACGTAGTGTTCCTCTCCTCCCAGCACTGTTTATATGGTCACTTCCATTTTCTTGTTTAACACACACACACACGCAATATTCTGTTCTTTCCCTTCCTTTCACATATCACCTCCTACTGCGTCATCCCCAGCGACACTGAGGAGCTACATCTTATCACACTGTCCGGTCTTTGCCTGGCTCACTGTCAGAACGTCAAACACATACACACCGCAAGGATTACACCCACGGTTCCAGCTGAAAAAATGAACAACTCCGTTGACACCACCTCGGACACCGTATTCACACCATCACTGGCAATACAGTTTTCGCCACTCTCACACTTTAAACACGTGACACATTTTGCACGACTCTGTAACGTTTGAATTTTTTTGTTTTGTTTCGATTTTTGTTTCAGTTCTTAATTAATTAGCTGATTTCATTTCATGTATTTAAGGACTATTTACGGTTGTAAAGGTGGTTTTTTTCTGTCTTGTCTAATCACATACTTCACAATGCCATCATCTCTGACGATGATGTTAAGACCATCACTGTTCTTTTCTTTCTTTCTTTTTTTTTTTTTTTTTTTTAATCACCTTGAGTCTCGTTCATCATTGCCACGCGCGGTATCGCTTTAAACACCACAATATCCCCGCGTCCAATAACCGCCGTCACTTAACAATAATACCGCTCATATCACCATCACACGGCTTCCAGAGAAAGCAAACAAGTCTTTCATCTTCTTCCTCTTCCAGAATCGAGTCGGCACCACACATCATACAGCCGTACCGATCTGTTTGTCACAATGTAAATGGCTCGTACTGACGCATCGTCCACATTCCTGGTTTTCGGCATCACTCGCCGCTGTCCTGTGTGTGTGCTAAGCGACAAGCTGACCCAGCTCTCTGCTACGCCTCACGCGCTGCGGTCAGTTCCTCGGATCGGTTTCAGCCTTGCGTCACCGGCGGCTCTAACTGTCTCGTCCGCTACTTACTGTTGGGGTCGTGCCTGCTCAACGGTGGGGTGTCAAACGGTTCACGGTGTCGCACGGGTCAACTGCCCTTGGCTTGTAAGTACAGTGCGCACACAGTCTACTTACTGCCGCGGAGGGAGTGGGCCGTGAGTGCAAGTGAAAGAAAGCAAGCGTGTAATGAGAGAGAGAGAGATGAACGCCCGCCTTATTTGTCTCTTCACTTCTTTTCTCGCCGAGACACATGACCTGAGGAATCACATCAAGTGACACACACATACACACACACACACACATTTCACTGCGTCTGATTCACAACCCCGGCAGCTATATTTTATTTTTTTCACACCCCTTCTGTCCTCCTCCGACTCCCACGCTCTCCCTCCCTCTCTCTCCCTCCCCCTCTCTCTCCTCGCTTCCCTCGATGACCCAGCAATACAAGGCTGCAGGCGGAAAATCCTAGCTAATGACGACGACACACACACACACACACACACACGTCGGACAAAAAAAAAAACAATAACAACAAAACACCGCCAGCCCGACCGAGACTCGCGCCACGAAGACACACACACACACACACACACACACACACACACACACACACACACACAAGCAGAGAAACTGCACTGAAGCACGTCGAGCCCCCCAAACAGCACCAGCACTTCCCCAAGACGATCCCTGTGCCTGACACATTCCACGTCAGTGCAACAACGGTCCAACCCCGTCCCAGACAGTCTGACCGACCGAGGGCGTAGGAGGAGGGAAGGAGAGGGAGAGGTGGTGACTGGTAGTGAAGCAGCGCAGTGAGAGAGCGCGCGCGCGCGCGCACACACACACACACACACACACACACACACACACACACACACACACACACACACACACATCCCAATCAGTCAATTCCTCCCCTCCTCCTCCTCCTCTCCAGCCACGCAGGCTGTCTGGCCGTGGGAGGTGGCGCTGGGTCTGGAACCAACGCCACACACTGTAGTGGCTGTTTTCCCCTACGCTTTCCAAGAAAGCCAGGCTCTCGCCATCACACTGCACACGCTCGGCTGCTCTTGTTAACTGCTAGGGCCTACACCACCACCCCACAGACATATACACACAAAAGTCGATGCGATGCACCACCCGCAAACGGCCACCGATCTCCCGGGGCCGTACGTATGCGGCAGTCTGCACCCTCCATCCACCATACCAGGCAGGCAGTCTACAAAAGAGACAAGACTCGTCTACTCTCACTGCCTTCTTCCCACCACGCTAGTATTGGGGGCGGAAAAGGTCGGTGCCGTCCATTGAACGAGTCTCTCTCTCTCTCTCTGGAAATGAAAGGAGCGGGGCGGCGTGTGCGCAGACAAGGAGATGAGAGGGGATGATAATGAAGGGGGTGGGCGAGGACGGATTGGCGGGGGTGGGGGTGGGGTGGTGTAGGGAGAGGAGGTGTGGTGAACACGCGACACATGCACACTCCCTCCGTCCCTCTCCTTTTTTTTTTTTTTCCCACTACACACACACACACACACACACACACAAACACACACACAGACTGCGCGCGCGAGCGAGCTTTATCGGGGCGAGCGGATTTAAAAAAAAAAAAAAAGAAAAAAAGAAAAAGCTAATTCTGGTCCAGAATTATCTGGCTCGGCAGACTTTGCGACTCGGGGGTGACACTTTCCCCTCCCTTCCCTCCGCCTCTCCACAGAGACACTCAAACACACAAAGACAGACAAACAGACAGACAGACAGACACACACACACACACACGTGTCCACAAAGACAGACGTGTCTCCCCCCTTCCCCACACCCACACCGTCGTGATATAATATTCAAACGGTGTCACCATGACGGTGGAGTCCCTTTGTAGACCGACAACTCCCCCCCCCCCCCCCCCCCCCCCCCTTCCCAGTAGGAAGCCCTTCCCATTTCTAAACCTAACTGAATTCCTACCACACCTCTTTATTTTCGTCATCATTCACGGCGCACCCCCACCCCCTCCCTCCCATCTTCCCCTGCCCATCATTCCGTCTCCCTCATATCCTCGCCCCCTCCCTCCCCCCTCCCCTCCTTCTTCTTCTCACTCAATGTGCACACTTTGGGGCAAGTCCTTTTTTTTTTTTTACGTGGTATGGTGGCAGAGTGGATACAACACGTGCCTGGGAGCAAGACATCTCTGGGCCATAGTCTGAATAGCCCACGAGTCAAGATTTTTTGGTTTTCCTCCAATGTCCAGGACACGAAGTACTCACTCCCCCGTCCGATTGTCCGTGACAGCTCAATCTTATAGTGAACAAGTGGATAGTCGCTCTTCAACTGTCTCTCTCCGTTGGGCGACCTATTATCGATTGTGTCAGTTAAAAAAAAAAAGAAAGCTTCAGTGCATCGCTTCCCTTTCTCATTTCACTTCCACACATTCGCTACCACCACTCCTATACCTCCCCCACACCCCTCTTCCTATGCCTGAAACTTGTAAGCAGAACATGTATAAGAACCGTGTTTGGTCAACACGAAAATGATAGATTAACTCCCTTTATTTTCGTTCCGAATGTATGTAGGTAGACAGTGGATTTAAAGTGTGTGTGTGTGTGTGTGTGTGTGTGTGTGTGTGTGTGTGTGTGTGTGTGTGTGTGTGTGTGTGTGTGTGTGTGTGTGTGTGTGAGAGAGAGAGAGAGAGAGAGAGAGAGAGAGAGAGTGAGAGAGAGAGAGAGAGAGAGAGAGAGAGAGAGAGCGAGTTCATCATTATTGTTTAGTCCAGGAATGCGTGAATGATGGAAACACGAATTCTATTCTGTTGTCTTTTCGAACACACTCTTCTTAAGGGCAATGGGAAAGACACCCTGGTATACAAATAAGCTGAGAGCTTAAAGGCAGTGCCCACAAATATCTTGATACCTGATTAAAAAGAGAAACACCTTAGAATTTATCATTAAAAAAAATGCATTTACATGTAACAAAACTACATATACTGCTCAAAACAATTTAAGAGCCACCTGCATTTTTCATATGGTTTAGATAACGCATCGTACTGTATAGAATTCAAAGCTTTTGTCCAATCTTTGCACTGAAAGTGTGACAACTGCTCAATACAAAATAGAAGTTTCATACAGTTCCGATGAATAGCTGAAGGGGGGGGGGGGGGGGGGGGGGGGGGGACAGTATGCGACATACAACACAATGAAATTCAAGAGACTAACAGAAAAGAGAAAGTTATTGACACAGAGCTTCTTTAAGGCTGGGAGGAGAGCAGCCATTTGCAAAGAAAGAGCCCCCACCATTCCGCCCCCCACACCTCACCCCTACCCTACGCCCCCCTTCATCGAAAAGTTGCAATCCGTGAGAGAGATTGGAACCCGGTCTTCGCAAGACTGAACAAAACATCGCCCAGACACTGTCGCCCCCCCCCCCCCCCCCCCCCCCCCCCCCCCTGGTTATCTCTCCTGCACACCCCCCTCCACTCTCCTGTCCCCCACCCCCACCCCCATCCTCCGCAGACATCGCTAAATCATCTCGTGTTCCTTCTTCACACGCCCCTCCCAATGCCGCCCTACTCAGTCACTCCTCGGACCCTGTTCGTGGTAGGTTTCCCTAGCGATAACAAGTGAGAGGGGCGGGAACGGGCTGGGTGGAACAGGGAGTCTGAGAGCTCTTCAACAGATGACGGCGACCCTGCCGGCTTTATCAACCAACGGCCTTCATTCTCGCCATCAAAACAGCCAACTCGGCCCGTTTCGCCCACCCAAGACTTGCGCGCCAGCACTGGCTTACTTTTTTCCACTACTTCAATCCTTTCAAATCTCGGAATCAGAGAGAGAGAGAGAGAGAGAGAGAGAGATGAGAGGGGGGGGGGAGAGGGGGGGGGGGGGAGAGAGAGAGAGAGAGAGAGAGAGAGAGAGGAGAGAGAGAGAGAGAGAGATTAAATTCACCGGTGCGACGATGCAGATTTTCAGTGGTCAGCCTTGGCGAGTCGCCACCAACCACCACCACCACCACCCCCCACCCTCCATCCCTGTGTCTGACTTCATAGTGCGTGGAATTTTTAGACTTTTTTTTCCTTTTTTTTTTTTCCTTTTTCCTTTTTTTTCTTACACGTACAGCTGTGTATATTTCCCATCGGGTTTCTGGCTACAGTCAATGAATGTGCTTCTTGTCCATCGTCTGATTCGATTCCACTGACTCCGATGTAATGATTACGCCTGTCTTTAGGTGACGGAGAGAGAGAGAGAGAGAGAGAGAGAGAGAGAGAGAGAGAGAGAGAGAGAGAGAGAGAGAGAGAGAGAGAGAGAGAGAGCAGCCGCGATTTCTTTTTAAGGAAATTTCTCGTTTTAAAAAACGCTCTGCTTCACGAGCCTGAAGAGCTCACAGGTTGGTGCCGGACATGCACAACAAAAGCTACAAACGAAAATAAAATATGGCCCTTATAACTTCCATATCCACAGAAGACCTAATGCAAAACCCAAAGGCTGTCTGAGTAATGTTACGTTAAAAGGGAAGGAGGCACGGAAAGATATGCTTTGTCCACTGAGCACTCTGTACGCTCTATGGTTCCTCCCCGTCCTGGAGATCAGGAGGGCAAGCAAACGGCAGCTGGTTCGCCCTATTTGGAGAACTTATCAGGCCTGGGGGGGGGGGGGGGGGGGGGGGGGGGGGGGGGTTCGTGATTATTTGTCATGACCCAAATTTCCGCCTTAACACACACACACACACACACACGAAATCTGGTTGAGCCTTCTGCTACATGACAGGTGTCTCAAAATCAATTAAAAAAAAATAAAAATAAAAAAGTAAAAATGAGCACCCAGTGAAGGCAAAAGTAAGACGTTTAATAATTAAAAGAAGACTTCAATTTGTCCAAAAATCTAAACGTGGAAAACGTGAAAAACAAGGCCCATGGAGGCCAGCATCCAAAGATTGAAGACTACACGGGTTAACAGAACTACTTGTTTGAAATTTCTAGTTTAAAACGCTGTACTCCACAGGCTGGAGGGCTCTCACGTTAATGCAAGACTGGCGCAACTAACAACGATCATAGCATGTGGCCTTTACGCCTTCTATTTCCATAGGGTGGATCTTCTTCTTCTTCTTCTTCTTAATACCATCTCCATAGGATGTGTATGCTGATGATAGTGATGATGATGATGATGATGGTCATGAACAATTATACACCAATTCAACTGAATGTCCTATGTATTGATGGAAACGTCCGAAACCTTCTAATCATTATCATTATCAATCTAAAGGCCTGTGTCTTTAAAGGGGGATAACTAGTGTACGATAATAAATTCTTCAACGACAGCTCTGCATGCTGTAAAGATCTTCCACAGCAGAAACTGCATGTCAGCAAGACCAGTAAGCGACAATTTAGCTGTTTCGCTCTGTTTGGAAAGCTCTGGAAAGCTCCTCAGGCTCGCTACTACATCGTAGTTACCTGCTGATGAGAAACAATTCCACATAAACCGAAAACAAAACAAAACAAAACAAAAAAAACCTAACAAACAACATCAACAAAAACTCCACAACATGGCGTAGAAACCTCCTGTCTCTATGTGAAGTAACCCTCAAGAGCAAAGATGAGCACACAGAGAAACGATTCAATTCCACTCCTATTGTTCATAGCCCAGCCAACGATCGAGGAGGTTGGGGGTTGGGGTGAGTTCATATGAGGTTTTCACCCCGTCAAAGTCAATTCCTCACATGGTTATTTTCAGTTTAAAAAAAATCAATAAACCAGATTTCTTTCACTCGCAAATTGCTTTCTTCCATAAAATCCCAGACTATTTATATCTCCAGAGAGAGAGAGAGAGAGAGAGAGAGAGAGAGAGAGAGAGAGAGAGAGAGAGAGAGAATGGGTAAGGGTGGGTGGATGGTGGGACCAGTTGAACAGTAAGTACACTGATATCAACGCAAGAGAACAAAAACAGCATTAAATGCCCGTAACCCTCCGTGTTTAGCGGCTCAGTCGGTGACTTCGGCATGGCAAATCGGTGCTGGAAGTAGAGTAGTACAAAGGCTGTCTTTTGTTCACGGGGGCCGCCTCTCAACAACATCTGTCCCGGATATTCCGGCCTCGCGTCGCTGCGCATCCGGCACGCACGAGAGCATGACTGTGCGCGCGTACGCACACACACACACACACACACACACACACACACACACACACAGGCGCACGCTCGCGCGCGCGCGCGCTCACACACACACACACACACACACAGGCACAAGCGCGCACACGCACACACGCGCGCGCGCGCGCGCGCGCACACACACACACACACACACACACACACACACACACACACACACACACACTCGGGCCTTTGTCAGACGTAGCCAGCGTTACATGCGGCATACTTGACGAGCACACACATGTCCTTTTGTTCGGCTTAATTAAGAGGAGATGCACGTCAGCCCCCAAGTGTTGGGAAAACGCCGAAGTTGACGAAAGATGACGGCTCTTCTTGCCATGTTTAACTCACTGCACTGCTCTGCACTGCACTGCACGGCTGTTGTCCCAGGCTCTGATAGTTTTAACTGGGTGTACGCACACGTCTAATGGGGGATACAATGCAACATTTTGATGATGAGAATTTAAAAAAAAAAAACAAAAAAAACCACGGAGGATGGAGAGAGAGAGAGAGAGAGAGAGAGAGAGAGAGAGAGAGAGAGAGAGGAGGGGACGGAAAGAAAAAGGGAGAGGGAGGGAGGAAGAAAGGAGGGAGATGGAGTGAAAGAGGCGAACGAGCGAGCGAGTAAGCAAGCGCGGGAATGTGCTAACGTGCGAGCGAGCGAGAGACAGACAGACAGACAGAAACAGACAGAGGGAGATTTCTTTAAGGCAAAAGTGTAGGCTTTAAATAGCCATTTTTCACACAAAACCGTAACGGGTAAAACTACTGGCACAAAACTAACCTTTTTCTTTTCATACTTACGGTAATGGCTACAGTTAGCCCATTCTTAATACTTAGCGTCACTGTAAAAGCATTGACTTGAATTTGGTATTTTTCATGCCAACCGTTATGCGAGAGAGGCCTAGGATGGGGAGGGAGGGAGGGGGCATAGAATTCATATAAGTGCTAACTGGATTTAGGTCGTATATATCCTTCTTTCTCCCCTATCCTCTCTTCTCATTCATTCTCTTTTCATCCCCCACCCCCACAACACACACATCCAAAATATCGATGTCCTCCCATTCCCATACCACTTGTTCCAGTTTTTCCATAGCATACGCTAGAGTAGCTACATTGTTGTTGTTGTTGTTGTTGTTGTTGTTATCTTGTCTTTTTACTGGTGCCCCGAGAACAACGTTTTAGAGGATCGCATCCTTCCTTAATCAAGTCCCAATCGATGCTGCTTGGCTCACATCCGCACGAGGCTTTAGACCTACCACCACCGTGCCCACTGCTCAACGCCGACTGTGGACGCCTGCTTCTCCCACGGCCAATTCTTGTTTTCATGGTCCATGACAAAAGCTTCTACTACTCCTGTGATCATCCCGTCAAAAATCGGGTGTTTTCATTCCCTTCCATGCCCTGCCGCTTGTTCGCTTTTCTCAACTTTCCTACCTGCCTGCCTCTTGTTTGTCGAAAAGACGGATCGAATGGACCACACACATACGTGCGTGACCCCCCCCCCCCCCCCCCCCCCCCCCCCCCCCCCCCCCACCACACACACACACGAGAGTGCGCATGTGCACATAAACACGCGAGTAGCATGTACAGAGAGAGAGAGAGAGGGGGTGGGGGGAAGAGAGAGAGAGAGAGAGAGAGAGAGAGAGAGAGAGAGAGAGGCGTGTAACCCACCACAACACCCACATATATTCTGTCTGTTGTTGCCGAGACCCAAGACGCGGCAGCTGCATGTAAAAAGAAGTCTTGTACCACCACACCTCCACCCCTTTCCCACCCCCCCCCCCTTGAACCCCCACTTCTCGCCCTCCCTTCTCGTCTCCTCCTCCTTCTCTTTCGCCCCTAAAGCTTTAGCCAGAACACAATACGGGCACCATCGATTTTATTTTCGGTTTGGCTGGAGCGTGTCAGTTGAAAATTTGAAGTCTGCTCCCGTTCCCCTCCATGCTTTACACTCTCTCATACACGCACATCCATCTCGCCTTCCATGATTAGCCTCCCCTCAAACCTCCACCCACTCATCCCCCCCCCCCCCCCCAACCCCTGCGATTCCTCATCATTTTCCCCTCTTTGCACTGCACCCTAAGTTGTGTACACAAGTGCGCTCTACCTCCACTGCCTGCCTACGCATGATATTGTTTTGGTTTCCTTTTTTTTTTTTTTTTTTTTTTTTTTTTTTTTATATAACATATTCTGCATTTGTGTACGTTCTCTGTGCCCATCTCTGAAATACCATAGCCCTATCCCACCCATCCTGAGAGTGCCAGCGTACATGTGTGTGTGTGTGTGTGTGTGTGTGTGTGTGTGTGTGTGTGTGTGTGTGTGTGTGTGTGTGTGTGTCTGTGTCTGTGTGTGTGTGTGTCTGTGTGCGTGCGTGTGTGTGTGTGTGTGTGTGTGTGTCTGTGTCTGTGTGTGTGTGTGCGTGCGAATAGTGCGTGCACGTATGTATTTATATGTGTGTGTGTGTGTGTGTGTGTGTGTGTGTGTGTATGTGTGTGTGTGTGTGTGTGTGTGTGTGTGTGTGTGTGTGTGTGTGTGTGTTACACTATACGTCAAGGGTGGTGTCTATGCACAGACGCGAGCTTGTGCTACATCTGGAGAAAGGCAAAGCGAACCCAGGAACTTAAAAAAAGCACTCGCAAGCACAAACGCCAGAATTTGTGCGCGCGATTGCGCGCGCGCACACAGACACACACGCACGCACACAGGCACAGACGCACACACACACACACACAGACACACGCACGCACACAGACACAGACGCACGCACGCACACACACACACACACACACACACACACACACACACACACACACACACACACACACCTTTAAAATTTGGCTCAGACCCAGCCCTGGTTCTCTCATGCTTTTCTTTTCCTGCATCACGTTACTTGGACATGCCTTTCAATTCTTCCTGAGGTATGTGTGCGTGCGTGCGTGCGCGCGCGCGCGAGTGTGTTTGCCCGCGCGTGTGCCTGAGGGTGTGTTGGAAATGTGTGTTTGGGGGGACGAAGCGGGAGGGGTGATGGATATCTAAAAATACAAACTCTCTCGACAGCAGGACGCAAGACCAGCGCACTCTAACCATTTGGCTGATACACATGAAGATACATCATCAGAAAGTTCCCTCCAAAACATGTAACTTGTTAAGGCCAGTTCACAACTGTAGACGCGGGTCTGAAGAAATTTACTCACCTTACGAAAGACCTAACCAAATGTGACTAGTCTGGGTTTCAAAGTATACTGTTGATGGGCATGCTGCACAGTACAGACAAAAAAAAAACAAACAAACAACAGACAAAAAAAAAATAAAAACAAAAAAAAAAAAAAAAAAAACCCCTACAAAACAATCCACTCAACTCTGAGAAGTCAGGTTTTCGAATTCATATTTACATTGTTGACCAACAAGCTGCTCAGTACTGATGCTAATCCCACAAACAACCTAATCAAATTTGACAAATCAGGTTTTCGAGACTAAAAGGGACACATGTGTTTCTGTGAAACAAACATACCAAAGAAAACGAATTAAATTGAGATCTCGTTTATCTCAAACGGTAGCGTTTAAGGAAAAACAAAAATGAGCACTTCTTGTACACATTATGAAACAGACACGTCCATTTTAACAAAAAAAAATATCTTTTTCAAATATCGTAAATACCACTCATATATACTACACCAAACAATGCTCTTCAGATGGCTGTAAGCAGCAGAATGCGTTTTCAGGTGCATACTGTTGACAGAGGAGGCTGCACAAGACATACTGATCAAGGCAGGCCTGCACACAAAGACTGATGAAAAGGCTGTCGCAGAATGAAACAGACGACGGACGTGCCTGCAAACAGGCCAAAAAATACGTCTTGTTCGAGTGTTACGAACAACAGACATGAGAGAGAGAGAGAGAGAGAGAGAGAGAGAGAGAGAGAGAGAGAGAGAGAGAGAGAGAGAGAGAGAGAGAGAGAGAGAGAGAGAATGCAAAGCAATACACTACATGCGGACTACAGACCGTCACTGGCGGGAGTATTGTTTTGTGCATGTTTCATGTCTGTGCACGTTTCATGTCTGTTATTTGTGACGTTTGAAGAAAAGAGAAGAAAAAAGATACACCCGAAGGTGCGGGTAGAACCCACAGAAGCACCGTCCTCGACTCCAGAACAAACCAGCTGGGAGCAGTCCTGCATCCCCCCTTGGAAGCCAGCGCTGTGTTCACACAGGGTGCAGGCACGCACGGGGCATTCCATGAAGACGTGAATGCTTGGCGTCTGTTATTTGTGACGTTTGAAGAAGACATCGTCGACTTTCGCTTTGTCTCTTTTATACTGCGTATCAAATAAGCGTCGCTTTGTCCTTGTTTTGGGGAGCTTATTTTCACTTAAAAGGTTCTGGAGTTGTTGCTACTACGGACAAGCAGGCCTACAGACATATAAACTGACAGGACGTTTCTGAGTTTCCATTGTAGAAGACAGACAGGCGGACGCGCAAAACTTGATGATGTTGATGACAATGATGACGACGACGGATGAATTTAACATGCTATGATGATGTTGATGATAACGATGATGACGACGGATGAGTTTAACATCCTATTGGCCAGAAGCCCTCGAGGCCATGGTGCCCCCCGAGTGTAGTGTGGGAAAGGGGTGCGTTGTCATCCTCGGCGCTTGTGAGTCACAACTGGTGCTGTTGGTGTTTTGTCGCGTTGAAAGTGTCGGTGACTGTTGGTAGTTCTTCTGCTCTCAGTGGCCTCCTATTTGATGACATTCTCGTGTTTATGCAACAGATGCAGCCCCCCCCCCCCCCCCCCCCCCCCCCCCGTTTCAAAAATGATATCAATGTTTCCCAGTCAATAGTGTCTGAAGCGCAGGCCCGCTAAGATACTGACAAATTGTTTCCAAATTTATCTGCAGACAAGCAGGTTCACATACAGATACTGACAAGTATTTGAGTTTGTATTACTGACAGGCAGGCGCACACACTTCAGTTTCAGTTTCATTAAGGAAGCGTCACTGCGTGTGGACCAGTCCATATACGCTACACCCCATCAGTAAAGCCACGAGGCAATGATGCACACGGTTCAGTTTAATGAATCAGGGTAAAAGACTACATAGATAAGCTAAAGGTTTGAGGAGAGGGGCAATGTGCTGGTCAGGCTTCTGAAAAAACACACACACACACACACACACACACACACACGCACGCACGCACGCACGCACGCACACGCACGTAAAACACACACACATTCATTCACGCACGCAGCACGCGCACACATACACACAACATGACACCACACCACACCATCACACACACACACACGCACACACACACACACACGCGCGCGCCAAAACATGACCCTGTTTTCGCTTTGGTCAGGCAACGCGCGCTGGATATACTCAAACTGTGGAGATCAAAACTCAAAATGTGTTATCTCACGAAAGGAAACGCGGTACGATTATTCAGAGACCTACCAAAAACATGACTCAGTAAATAAAAACACACCGCGACCGGCGCATCCCCCGACACAATCACTTTCCCGCCAAACCCTCCCCCCCCCCCCCCCCCGTGCAGCCATCTCACGCAGTGAAAATACCTCCCATACCACACACACACACACACAGACACTTGTCGGGAGTTATCGCCCGAGACAGTCAACGATGACTTCACTCTGCACAGCCATATCTGCTGGCCAGACATCCCGAGTGTCAGACAGAGAGGAGATACGGGCTGAAAGACAGCTGTGAGAATGGCTAGAATAGCTGCTTAGCGGCACGGGAGGCAACATACTGCTGACTACAGAGAGAGGAGGAAAAGATCAGATTGAGAATCCAGCGGTCTTCCCACCTTGTTTGCTTTAGAGGGTGGGTTGGAATGCTGTGCACGAAAGAAAGTATGTTTGGAATACAAATAAAATAAAATGATAATCTGAAAAGAAATAAAAAGAAAGAAAAAGAACGATGTCCTCAGCCCCGCCCCTCTCCTCTGTGCGTGCGTGCGTGCGTGCGCGCGCGCGCGCGCGCGCGCGCGTGTATATGTGTGTGTGTGTGTGTGTGTGTGTGTGTGTGTGTGCGTGTGCGCGCGCGCGCCAGACACCTGCGATTTGCTGAGGGGCATTTTGCATCAAAGCTGAGAACACTGGAAAAATAGAAATCACAAGGTGAATTCTAATTCCTAGTTACTTTATTTTTAAAACAAATCTTTCACTTGTTGCTTGTTTGATCTCTAATTTGGCAAGGCAGACAGACAGCTAATCTCTAAAGCACAATCAAAAATAAAATATGAGAGGATAAGAATAACGCTAACTTTTATATTGTGAATACAATTCATAGGATTTGTACTTGCCGTACCACCACAAACGAAAAAAAAAAAAAAGCGGGAGGGGGAGGGGGAGCGGGGGGGGGGGGGGAGTGGGGGGGGGGGGGTGAGCAGAGGGCGTATATTACAAACGCATCAACAACGTGGGGGCGCAGGTGTGCATCGTGTACTCGTGCATATATGCATAATCATTAGATAGGAGTTTTGCCTGGCGTCCATCCAATGAGGACACTGACCCCTGATACAACTCTTTGAAACACTCGCTCTCCTGTCTACCTGGATGAAAAGACTTGGAGAAAAAAAACAAACAAAAAAAAAACCCCTTCATGATGCAGACGATCAGGTGCATCACGGCCAGCGCACGTGAAGGAAAACATATTTCCTTAACTCCGAGTCTTTTACACACAACAACAATGACTCCAGGTCTTTGCACTCAGCACAATGACTCCAGGTCTTTGCACTCAGCCACAATGACTCCAGGTCTTTGCAATCAGCCACAATGACTCTAGGTCTTTGCACACTGGGCCACAATGACTCCAGGTCTTTGCACTCAGCCACAATGACTAGGTCTTTGCACTTGGCCACAATGACTCCAGGTCTTTGCACTCAGCCACAATGACTCCAGGTCTTTGCACTCAGCCACAATGACTCCATGTATTTGCACTCAGCCACAATGACTCCCAGGTCTTTGCTTTCAGCACAATGACCCCAGGTCTTTGCACTCAGCCACAATGACCCCAGGTCTTTGCACTCAGCCACAATGACTCCAGGTCTTTGCACTCAGCCGCAATGACTCCAGGTCTCTGCACTCAGCCACAATGTCTCCAGGTCTTTGCACTTGGCCATAATGACTCCAGGTCTTTGCACTCAGCCACAATGACTCCAGGTCTTTGCACTTGGCCACAATGACTCCAGGTCTTTGGTCTCTGCCATAAAGACTCCAGGTCTTTGCAACTCTTTGACGATTTGGGATGGGGTAGGGAACTAATTTCGAAGCTCGCCTGTAAAGACTTGGTGTGGGTTTCAGAATAGGATCACTTAAAGATTGCCATATGCAGAAACATAATTTACATAGGATTCATTATATGCATGGACACATTTTTGCGAGAATGATCTTTTAAGAAGTGTTTCATTTTAGACATTTTTTTTTTATAATCTTTTTGACAATTTCTTGTTTTACACGCTTCGCATACGACCAGACCAATAAATTGCTGTCAATAACTATTCCCCAAACTTAATGGCAATCTACTTCTCCAATAT
>JADBJO010001123.1:67500-70000 GCA_016801955.1 Conus betulinus
AAGAGGGAGACAGAGACAGAGAGACAGAGAGAGAGAGATCACTCAGCAGCCCTGTTAGAAAGCTGATGGTAAGCGCTAAACAGCAGTGACAAGATATAATCCTTTACCTTACAGAGAAGCAAAAGTTACTAACCTATCGTTCAAAAAGCATTTACAGCCTACAAGTCTAGCAAAAAGGATCTGCATACCTTCTGGTGGCTTTTCTAACCCCCCCCCCCCCCCCCCCCCCCTCCGTCACCTTCTCAGTGCCAATGAGAACCCTGACTGTTAATGAAGGAAGAGACGACAGAAGAGGCAACTTGCCTCCCGTCTCTGCAGTGGCTGAGATAAACCGGCAAACCCAGGAATCTCTGACCTTTCAAACTAAGCAGTCAACGATCTGGGAAGAGGGCGAGTGTGTGTGTGTGGGGGGGGGGGGGTGGTGGGGGGATGGGGGCAGGGGGGGGGGGAGTGAAGGGGAGGGGGGGGGAAAGGGGCAGGGGGATGCGGGGTGAGAAGACATACAGCAATAACTTCATGGGCATCCGCCCAAACCTTACTTTATGGCCAACAGTTGGCAGGAAAAGCACGTTCTAACAATCAGAATGAATGGGGGGAAAACCAAAAGCTTGAGGGGTACATTATGGTAGACCAGTCTACCGGCAGTCAGGAGGAATCTCTCCTCGAACTGACCAGACTGTGGTACGGGTGTTACATGCCAGAATCACTCTACCCAGGACACAGTACCGCCCACTCGTCTTCAAACAAGGTATCTGTTGTGTTTTCTCTCCGTCAACGATCAGAATGAAGTTAATTAGAAAACGCCTTAAAGTTCTATTTAAACGCCAAATAAACAGACACGTTGGCGTGCCTGTCGTCTTAACAAATCTAAACCTGCATTTTTCAGAGAGAACCTCTTTTTCGAAGGGAAGTTGTCCCCTGAGGTTTTGAAGCAGTGCCTCCTGTGGAAAATCCTATTAGCTTACTTCCCTTACATAGAGTTTTTGGCACAGTAGCACCGAAGGCGTGGTACCCTGGGATGCATTCCACAGCGAGTCCTTGTTCAGAGCAAACTTGGCAGAAGCTTGGAACATCGGCTTCCCAGAAACAGACTGAAGAACTTCTGGACCCACAGGAAACGTAAAGGACCGGACTGTGCACACCACCTCTACACCCTGTTGCGTATGACTTACGACAGAGGGCTGCGTAACTCCCTGCTGCCTCAAGCCTTCGCTGTGATATTCCTGCGAAGTTTCTGTCACAAGATAAAGATGCTTTTTACCACTAATGATATCTATACCAGAAAAGAAAAAGCAAATTAAAGCGAACGGTGAAAATCACGGAGAATCTGTGTTTGATGACTGTCGTGCGCGCACGTGATACTCCGCTGAGCGTCAAGGAGCGCTGAATGGTGGCAATTGAAACACACCACACACACACACACACACACACACACACACACACACACACACACACACACACACACACGCACGCACGCACGCACGCACACACACACCACTGACTGCCACTGCTGGAGTCTGCAAAGGCGACAGTCTGTCAGTAAAATATAGGCAAAACAACTTCAGTGAGCCTACCGAAAGCAACGACGATATACTTCATATACTTCACAGTTCCTTGCGTGGAATTGGGACGTTCCTTGCTAATGATTGGTACCTGCCTGAAACTAAAACGGTTGAATTCTAACGTTCGTCTGTTTTCATCTGTCAGAGGAACCAGCAACAAACGAGACTGTGGGATACATACGGTTGTTGCCTGACAGTGGCATCTTTCGCCAATGGGGTCTGCAGTAATGAAATAGGAGGTGCTGCACCCATGGGGGACGCACCCGTGGAGGTCTGTCGTGTTACATCCAGTGGTCATTATGCAATGGCATTTACCAGGGAACAGTTATGTCCCTTGGTGTCTTCATGGAATGTCCTGTGCATGCCTGCATTCTATGTCAACACATCGCAGGCTTCCAAGAGTGGTGCAGGACTGCTTCCAGCCGGCTACTTCGGCTGTTGAAAACGCTACTTCTCTGGGTCCCACTCGCACCTTCGAGTGTATCGTTTTCATGTGGTGTGCTATATCTCTCTCTCTCTCTCTCTCTCTCTCTCTCTCTCCTCTCTCTCTCTCTCTCCATTTCATATCCGCTATGACAACAGAGGGGGAAACACTACAAATTTTTAAAGATTCTCTGCTTGATGACCGAGATATTCGCGGGATGTAGCCTACCACGAACAAGAACTATACTATTCGGATACTTTCTACTTTTCACGTGCTGTCTCAAAAAAAAAAAAAAAAAAAAAAAAAAAAAAAAAAGCGTCCTATGGCCGTAATAAGCTCATGAACCTTACCCGCTAAACTAATCGACGTTTGAGCCTTTGACGACGAAACTGAGAGTGTGAAGTTGCTTGATGGATAACTAATGCGCTCACGAGGAAAACGAGGGTGCTGAACTTTCACACAACCCCTTAATCATTCTACGTACAGTTGCTGCAGCAAGAGGTATGGTGCTCCT
>JADBJO010001123.1:87500-100000 GCA_016801955.1 Conus betulinus
TGAGGCGCACACTCACCAAACACGTGCACAGGAGAGAGAGAGAGAGAGAGGAGGAGAGAGAGAGAGAGAGAGAGATTCTCTTCCACATGCGTTGTTTTCAGTAAACATTTACCGTGGAAATAATTTCTGTTGTTTTATGAATTGGGTAACTATCCTAAAACATAAAACAATTCTCAACAGCAGAACTATTTAAAAACAACAACAACAACAACAACAGAACAAAGCATTAGGACTTATAGCCTTTTCTTTGTCAGTGTGTGAAACTGCGACACCAGATGAAATAAGACTGCAATTAAGAATTTATCTAGGTTTTGTTTTGGATGAAACAGTATGAGTAGAAACTCTTTGGGGTTATTAACTTTTTCTTTCTTTTTTTTTTTTTTTTAATTCCTAGCAAGTGTTCTTGTAGTCTAGTATGATTGCTTTTCCTACACTCTAACATATGGGGTGAGGTTTCTTTTTCTCTCTTGTCTCTGTCTCTCTCTCCCCCTTTATTTACATTTAAAAGCTCAGCGTATAGCTCTATCTTATCCAGCACTGCATGCGGAACCTGCTTTTTTCTTTTCTTTTTTAATTCTTTTTTTTTTTTTTTGCTTTCAGATGAACATTTTCTGGGTATTGAAATTTGGGAAAAGAGCCACCATCATGTCCATTATTTTTCACTTCCATAGAAACAGAAACTGTTATCAATCATTTCCAGCGCTCAAAAACAATAAACAGAACATCTGAGAAAAAAGAGAAGGAAGGGGAAGGTATTTAGGGTAGGGAGAGAGAGAAGGAGGGAGGAGGAGGGGGGGGGGAAGAGAGAGAGAGAGAGAGAGAGAGAGAGAGAGAGGAGAGAGGGAGAGAGGAGGGGGAGAGAGAGAGAGAGAGAGAGAGAGAGAGACAGAGAACAGAAAGAGAAAGGGTGCGAAAGAGACGTAAAACAGGGGATTCAGATTCTGATGTTTATTCTAAAAGGCTGTCACGCTTTCGAAGAGATTACGGAAAACCATACACATACAAGAGACGAGAGAGAGAGAGAGAGAGAGGAGAGAGGAGAGAGAGAGAGAGAGAAACATACATTAAGTATGAAAAGAGAGAGAGAGAAAACATTTATTAAGTATGAAAAGTATTCAGATGTTATTTGTACAGGGCCATGACCCCCTGATGAAAACCATGCACATAGAGAGGAGAGAGAGAGAGAGAGAGAGGAGAGAGAGAGAGAGAGAGGAGAGAGAGAGAGAGAGAGAGATTGCACCACAAGTCGTCTAAACGTTTTCAGCCTTCGTCAAGTTTGCAAGCAAGTTAATTTAAAAAAAAACAAAACAAAAACAAACAAAAAAAAAAAACGGAAACATATCTACGTTCAACTTCAAGCCATAACACCATTGATTTGAAACGAAGCATATTACGTTTTAATTCGGATCAGCTGAAAAAACACTGATCTCCTTTAATGAAAAAAAAAAAAAAAAAAAAAAAAAAAAAAAAAAGGCGAGGGGGAGGGGTGGGGGGTGGGGTGTCACATCAAGTAGAGCATCTCAGAACGTCAACACGGAATCCTCAGTCCTTACGACATCAGCGTCACATGACGGGTAACACAATAACACCGAACAACCCACACAAACAGAAGTAACGACACTTCAGCTCACCTTCAGCGCCACACTGAACGCAAGTAACACCGAACAACCACAAACAGAAGTAACGACAACACTTCAGCTCACCTT
Organism: Conus betulinus; assembly: GCA_016801955.1. Taxonomy (NCBI): domain Eukaryota; kingdom Metazoa; phylum Mollusca; class Gastropoda; order Neogastropoda; family Conidae; genus Conus; species Conus betulinus. The sequence goes on from JADBJO010001123.1 coordinate 89,207, forward strand.
CTTCCGACGTCGTCTCTATGCTGCTGCCACAGTTGCAGAATGGCCAGAGACATGTCTCGTTTGACGAGCCCCCACAACGACGCAACATATGCACGCCAAACTCTCACTTTTTCCCCCCCCGCGCGCTTCAAAAACAAACCTGCTACCTCACCGCAACCCTCTCTCTACCACAACCACCACTCTCCCCTCCCCCCCCCTCTCTCAGTCTCACTCAAGGCAACCCTTCAAAACTCCCCACGAACCTTGGCGAATCTGAAAGCTCCGAAAGCTTTAGTTAGCAGGGCCTCAAAACCCTGTCCCCTCTCCCTCTACCAAAAAACACATGTCGTGTGACCTAACACCTCACGGCACTTTCGGTTCAGTTCACGCTGCCATCAACATGAAATGCGTTACGACAGACCATACAAAAGCCAGTTGCATACACAGACCTATCCACTCATAGTGGGCTTCCTGTGGGACCACGCGTGTGAGTCGGGTGAAAAAAACACGCCCCAGGGAGGATTTCTTTAAGTAGGTGCAACTAACTTCCTGGAGTGCTCCCCCCACCCCCATCCCTTGTCCGATCCCCCTCCCCACCACCCCCCCCCCCCCCCCCCCCCCCCCCCCCCCCCTACCCACCATCCCACTTCCCCGATCCCCTCCTCATGCCGTCTCCCGTTCTTCCCTCACACCCCTTGCTCTCTTCTTCTCACCTTTCTCTCTCTCTCTCCCGTCGCTGTGTGTCTGGAACTCACGTGCATTCTCACAATAATTGCAGTCTATTGGCGGTGTCAGAACAATCTAGTTCGAATGCAGCCAGCCTGAGCTGAGGAATCACAGGAGTCAGTTAGTTAGGGAGAGGGAGGGGAGGGGGCGGGGGAGGGGGACGAAAACAGCCTTTAATTGGCAAAAGACTCACCCTCATCCGTCTTTCAGTGTCAGTGGCGCATGGGGTAAGGGGGGGGTGTGGATTTGGATCGACCAAGAGTCTACTGTTTGTACTCCCAGTTCTTATAGAACTGGATGTAGGCTACTTTACAATGGGAACGAAGAAATGCTGTCTGTGTGTCTGTCCGTGGTCAAAATGTGTTCCACTCGCTCCAGACAAAACTTCTGGGCCGCTTTCTGAAAATTTGTAGGTATGTTCATTATGGGTCACGGATGATGCCCGATACTTTATTTACCAGAATAGCCGTGACTAACGGCTATAACGGCCCAAAACGGTTTTTCTTCTTTGTGGAATATCTCAGTAACGAAATACATTATGACGCATGTTTCATTGTGACGTCAAATACATTATGACGCATGTTTGATTGTGACGTTTTTTTTCTATAAGATAACCTGGGAGTGCGTTTATATGCTTTGCATCTTGTTTTTTGTATGAGGCGGTACGTTCTGAGTGCGTGCGTTCACGTGTGTGTGTGTGTGTGTGTGTGTGTGTGTGTGTGAGAGAGAGAGAGAGAGACAGACAGACAGACAGACAGACGTATATGAGCGTATGTGGGGGACTGAGAGAGAGAGAGAGAGAGAGAGAGAGAGATGTACGAGCGTGTTTGGGGGGACACAGAGAGAGAGAGAGAGAGCTGATGAGTTGTTTAAAAGAGAAAAGAGAAAGAGAGAGAGAAACAGGGGGGGGGGGGGGGGGGGGGGGGGGGAGATGAGAGAGAGAGAGAGAGAGAGAGAGAGAGAGAGAGAGAGACAGACAGACAGACAGACAGTCAGAGAAGTATCAATTCATGCATTCTTATTTAAAAAAAAAAAAAAAAAAAAGTAAATTTGAGCACCATCTGCTTTCATGACTCTACTGGAGTCAAAGGAATCTGAAAGGAATCCGTCGAAATCAGCATGGCAACAGACCTCTACCATGGTCAAACTGATGTACCAGACCCCCTGCCTTTTCATGCAGATTCCCACCAGCGTGTCACGGCGGTTGTTCTTCAGTCTCATCCCATCTTTCCCACCGCACTTACGAAAAGAAAAAAACTATTTCCCCCGAACAAAAGAGACAAACAAAATTACACACAACACCACGCGTTTCGACCTCTTTGGTCTTCTTCAGGCAAGACAAAAAAAAAAACATTCGAGACAATGAAAACGCAGAACGAACAAATCACTTATGTCCTCAAATTGGGCGCAAAATGGATCGGTTGGGTGGTTTCCACACAGTTCATGCTGACAAACAAACGCTCTTAACAGATGCTATGGAACTAGCAGCCTTGATAACAGAGAAAATAAGTGAATATTAAACGCTGAGAGAGAAAGCATGGTAAGTATGAGTACCGTCTCCTTCAAACCACCACCCCCCCCCTTCTCTCTCTCTCTCTCTTTCACATACCCTACTGCATTATCTGCTGCCCTAACATACCACCATCATCCACCCCATGCCCCTACACTCACCCCTTTCTTCCCGCTAATGAACCAGTAGCTTCCTCCCAACGGCATTTAACTTAGTTACCTTAATGTTCAACGGCGACGGTCTCCCAATTGTTTGAGGCAGTAAATCTTACAGTGTTCGTCTAGACGCTGCCCTCGCCCCTCGTCCTTTATTGACATCACTCCCTTCCCCTCTCCCCCATCAACTTGACTCTAATCTGGGAAATCTGCCCCTCCCTCCTGCTCTTCCATCCCATCTCTCCACCCTCCCTTCCAAGTCCCACGCAACGAGTTGGCACAGTGTGCGTGTGTGTGTGTGTGTGTGCGTGTGTGTGTGCATGTGTGTGTATGCGTGAGCATGTGCATGTGTGTGTATGCGCGAGCATGTGCATGTGTGTGTATGTGCAAGCATGTGCAAGCGTGTGTATACATGTGTGTGTGTGTGTGCGTACGCACATGTGCATGCATGCACGCGTGTGTGTGCATGCATGCAAGCCTGCGTGTATGTGCATGCATCCATACACATGTTACCGAGCGAGCGAGCGAGCAAGCATGCATTTGTGCATGCATCCATGCGAGCGTGTATGTGTTGCGTGTCCACATGTGCATAGGTGCGTGTGGATGCGCATGGGTGTGGGGGGTTTGTCCATTCTTATTTGCACACATTACTACTCCCACAATGATCATGTCCTTTCTGGTACACAGCCATACCCATGCTGTCATCTTCATGTCCCAACCTCATCAGTCCGCATGCAGTTCTATCAAATCACCACCAGGTCACCCACCCTGCCAAACACTGCCCTGCAACCGAGTCACCATGGTGGCAATCACTGGAGGTTGTCTTGATCCAGCATACTCATAACACCTTTTAACAAACCTTCTGCTGATGACAATGCCTGCTTAACTGAACTTGCAGATGAAAGTGAATGCCCCTAAATCAATTCATATTTCCAAACCTAAATTACTACGTGTGGAATGACCGCCCCATCTTTCCTACAATCCCCATGAAACCTACCTACACAACTAGCTTCCATGGTCGAATGTTTAGTGCCTCAGACCAGCGGGTCAGGAGGTAGCAAGATTGATTCTTATCTGAGTCACCTATTTGTGGGATTTTAATTTTTCATAGCCCTGTCTGGATCATAGTTATAGCTGAGTGTGTAATGGACTAAAATGGAAAGATTGGAACCTCGTAGCTGAATTTCATTCACTCAACAAAATAACGCATTTCTGACAGCTTTGCTCAACTTTCTGGCCAACACTGCAGGTGTTTGTTTCTATTTGGCTCAGCTGAAATGGCAAATATAATAGGTCAGTATTCTTACTAAGTAAATGGCTGCAACAACAAGAAGAAAGAGAGACAGAAGATCAAGTGTGTATGGCTCTGGTGATCTCAGTATTTGGAAGGAGAGGACAGCTAAAGTTGACTGCAAGTTAGCGTGCAAACTTAGAAATGTTTCACCATAATCTGTGCCTACCAGCAAAACATGACTGAAGGAACTACAGTGGTACCTCTCACTAAGGGCCTCCAGAAATACTGGGTCATAAGAGGGAAGAAATCTCTGCTGGACACATCTAATAGTAATACTACTAAGAAAATGCTCCTGGGGGAAAAATAAACAAAAAACCCCAACCAACCAACCAAACAAAAAAAAAATGTCAACAGGAGTGAGTATATACATTCTGGAAGGTCTCTCCTTGAAGGTTTTACTGCAAATAAAGTACAGTGTAATACCAGAAATAGTAGTGTTGAAAGAAATCAGAATTCATAGAACTTACCTAAACTGCTCGTTTTCTTCTGTAAACTGATAAAATATAGCGCCACAATTAACGCACTATGTGAAGCCTCAGCTATTATCAAAATGAAAAAAAAAAAAAAAAGAAACACCTTTCTTTTCTGAAATTTATCACTTTTCTCCCTAAATCAAGAGAAATGTTTCAGAAAACCAGCACCGTCAAATCTGGCTTTAATTTTGGTTTAAAATGAGTGTCTTACTGACTATGACACAGACTTCAGCTTAAAAAAAAAGAGTGTCCTTAAAAATTCATAAATCCTATATACTGACAACATGCTGGTTTTTATTCTTGTGAAACTTTGGCTATGCTTGGGAAATTAAATTCACAAATAAACCAGTCACCGTGGCGAAGTGGTAAGTGTCGCGGACTCCCGGCTGGGAGGTTGTGGGTTTGATTCCCATCAGAGTCATGTGGGATTTTTTTTGCTCTGACCGGCTCCTACCCAGAACTGAGTTCGCTACGGGCTCAGTTGGGAAGACTGGGATCACACAGTCGAGTTTCATCCACTTTATGGATGTGTCTCTGAGAGTGTTGCTCAAATTTTCCTGACTAACACTGCAGGTGTCTGTATCTCTTGGGCCTGGTTGATGCCAGGATATATTATGAAAGGAAGCGTAGAGTACAGCCCTGTCATGTAGTCTCAGACCAGAATGGAAATCCGCAGCATCATCTTAATCATCCTTGTTCTCATTGATCAGCATAAAAAAAAAGTATCGATGTCCTCTCCATGTCTGGCCTTGATTTGGTTCTGTCGTGGTCACCGGTATCGGCGAATCCATGGGGGCTGTCGCTGGACGGACGTGGTGGCGCCTCTGGAGGGAGAGCTCACTCACACCGGTTCCGTGACCAAGCAGTTATTGTCGTCAGTAGGGGGCTTAGTAGGTGGTGTCCTGCGTATGTTGGATCAGAACAGGCGCCACTGAACACCACCGAAGCGCCTCGGCAGCAGTGCAGTGTCTCCTCTGGTGGGTTGTCTCTTGACAACTTGACACTGACTGCTCCCTGTGAATTGCTGGAGCCAGTTCTGCGGTGGGACCAACCAGGTTGTGGCTGTGGATGGGGTGTTGGAATGAACGGCGTGGGTGCAATGCCACTGAGGAGGCACAGAAGAAAAAAAAAATCCCAAAATAAAACTATAAATGTAAAAAAATATAAGGAAAAACAAATGTATTGTTCAGTGACAGGGAAAATAAATGAGAAAAGGTGTGAAAATTTCAAACACACAAACGACAAAACTGACCTAAACACAAAAAACGTAACTGACATGACTTCAAGCTGCATGAAGAAATGAGACGGGAAAGACATATCTCTCAACATTAGCCCTCACTGCAGCTTGATAATAAGTTGATTAAAGCTGTATCACTTTTTCTCACCTATCATACGCATGAGCTCTGGCATCTATCTCAACTTCCCTGCCGTTACCCCCAAATGTTGAACTGCTTCGTGAAGTTCTCCTGCGGCAGCTTAATTCCTATCAATAAAAGGAGTCAAATCCAGATTGCCAAATCTCCCCCCGTTTTGTTTCTTCTTTCCTTTTTTCCCCAACACGATTTCTAAGATCCTTTTTCTTCCACTCCACCATCCATTTCCAGCATCCTGATAAATCTTGATGGAAACCCTCCCCTTTGACAACCGCCATCTTGTCATCTTTTGATAACTGATGTAGTTTATGTTACCTTAACCCCCCCCCCCCCTCCACCATCATCATCTTTTTTCCTTTAAACTGGTACAGGTGTGCCATATTAAAGTCATAATATAATGATTTTACACCACACTTGTTCAGGAGTGCCAATTTTTTTTAAGATAAAGGGAAGAAAACTACAACTGTGGCTGGGAGGAGTGGAAGGTGCTGCTATTGAAGGTGAAGGGGGAAAAAAACACCAGGAAGTGATCTTCAGCACCTGTTTCCAATTTCAGAGTGACAGATATGCTGCCTTTAGATATATTTTCAAGAAATGTTTTATTTAGTTTCGTATTATAATGATTACTGGTGGAAAATAACATCAGGGAGTGAGACTGGGATTACAAAGAAGGAAAAAATAAAGGGGGGAGGGGGGGGGGGAGGGGGGGGATAGCTGGGAGAAAAAAAAATGAGGAAATCTGCTTTGAAAAGAAGAAGAAGAAGAAAAAAAGAGGAAATCTGCTGTGAAAAGAAAAAAAAAAAAAGAGGAAATCTGCTGTGAAAAAAGAGAACATCTGCTGTGAAAAAAAAAAATCTGCTGTGAAAAGTAAAAAAAAGGACATCTGGTGTGAAAAGAAAAAATAGGACATTTGCTATGAAAAGAAAGAAAGGACATCTGCTGTAAAAAGAGAAGAAGAAAAAGAACATCTGCTGTAAAAAGAAAAAAACAGAGGAAATCTGCTGTGAAAAGAAAAAAAAAAGGACATCTGCTGTGAAAAGAAAAAAAAAAGGAAATCTGCTGTGACCAGAAAAAAAGAGGACATCTGCTATGAAGGAAATCTGCTGGGAAAAAAAAGAGGAAAGCTGGTGTGAAAAAAAAAAAAAAAAAATGACACCAGCTGAAAAAAGACAGCTGACATGTGCCTTTTGTTGTGTAACATACTGCCTGAAAACACATTCCATCGGGCTTCTAACATGCTCTTCCTTCTTCTAATCCTCTGTTTCTGCATGTGTGAACATGTGTATAACCGATAAGTCAGCAATGACCATCAATCTCAAACCAATGCAGATAAACAAGCCCCCATCCCACCCCCCTCTTTAACTGTTTAAGTCCATCCCTCCAACCTCCCTATCCCAGCTACCCCCCCCCCCCCCCCCCCCCCCCCCCCCCACCCACACACACACACACACGACCTCCATCTCTAATTCAAGACTCCCTCGTTTTTTAAGATTTAAAGACTTTTTTTTTCCCCTCTTCCAGCACATGTTCTTCTCTTTCAGTCTTTGTATCAGAGTTACCTCCCAATTAAGACCCAATTTTTGGCAGCCCAGGAAGTAATGGAGAGTAAGCAACATGGTTACTTGCAAAACGGCAAAATAATGAAAAGGATTTCAAAACTTGCCACTGGTTGCTACAATATTGCACTACGGCTTTTCCAGTCTGGTCATCCAACATTACAGAAAGCTGCAAACAGTTAAACATGTCATTATGTGTATCAGTACTATCACTATCAGGCTTCTTCACTGGCTTCAGCCTTCAAACTCTGTTGATTCAAGCACTGTACATCTCACTCACTGCATTTCTCTTACCTGCAAGCATACCAACCACACAGCCAAGAGCGGAATTCACGTTTAGAAAAGATGGCCCTGATGAAGATGAAATCGCTTTTTGCCCAGTCTGAACAGGGATCACTTTTGCTGCACATGAATCAATAACTTATCGTCCTTCCTTGTTTATGAGCTGTGAAGAACTGGGCCCTTGTAAAGATAATGATGAATGTAGTTTGTAAATCAGAAACAACTCTGCTCAAAAGCAGTTTTTAATTTTTTTTTTTTTTTTTTTTTAATTTAAAAGCAGGATTTCTGTCCTGAGCCTGAAGTGAAAAGTGGCACCTATAGAGCTGGGAAGCTGGAGGGTGTTTTACCCAGGCCTGAAGTAAACAGACCAAAACGTTGCTGGGCCTGAGACTTGAGAGTGCTTTTCAGATTTTTCTTACACTAAGTTACAGGACAGATTTCCACTAATTCCAGACTGAGCCTGGAAAACGGCACCCCTTGATACAGCTCCTTTTTCCATTCATTCTCCTCTTTGCCTTTAGATGTAAAGATCAGCACTGAATGACCTTAATTAATCAAGTTGAAAGGATTTTTGCTGTTCTGCTACTGTATACTGTAACATGGGCAAAAAAACAAACAAACGAAAAACCTTAGGAACCTAGTAAGCCCTTTACCAATGACAATGATTGCTTGGTTTTCAGAGGATTTAGATGACAGAAATTTGTATGACCTTCTTCCACTGGTTTCTGTGGCTGACTGTAGCAGGAATTTAATTTTGCATTCAATGTGTAGTGACACTGCCTGATCCATGTGTTCTCTTTTGGTGATGTGTACTCAAACTGATAAACCTCTCTGTCAATCAACATATACTAAACCTGTTGCCTTAGCCAATGTGATGAATTTGATAATTTGTTTTTTTATCATGTGCCAAGTAGCCCACTGAGTCGCTCAGAACATGAAACTGGCTCACTACAATCAGGAAATATATCAAAGCTTTAACAATGCTGATAAAGTATAAGATGGAGACAGAAAGGGGGAAAGATTGAAGACCAGGGGGTGGGGAGGGAGAGAGAGAGAGAGAGAGAGAGAGAGAGAGAGAGAGAGAGAGAGAGAGAGAGACTCAGAGAGAGAGAAAGAGAGAGAGACAATCACACAATAACGCAACCTGAGACAAGCAGAGCAGCAGGGAGGGAGAAAGAAATTATATGTTACAGAATGATAGACATAAAATTCTGTATCTTTCGTGTCTATTATTAGTATTAATTTGTATACCCATGGGAGTCTTAATCTAGTCTTACTAAGACAGAGAGAAAAAGAGACAGATTCAGAAAGAAAGACAGACAGACAGACAGAAATTGAGGGAGAGGGTCAAGAGCAGGATGGAAGTGGTGGTGCTTACACCTCTAACAAAAAACAAAGTAAGCCAACTGCTCAGTGACCGATGGGAAAAAGTCTATCTAATCACACACACACACACACACACACACACACACACACATACACACACACAGCTGTTTATTTGTAACTATGCCACTGCCTAACTAGTCTAAGGCTGTATGAGTCACATTCACTGTGACTTACTTCATGTTGTGTATAGCCCTGAAATCCAGAAGAGGGTGGGGATGTAGGTTATCAGGGCTTGCGAATATGAGTGAAATATACAGTTTTTATACAAACACTTACACACACGTTGTGTCAGACTGCTTGTGTTTGAAGATCTGATTCACTGAACTATTTCTTAATGACGTCATTTTCAATGTCAGCAAACTGTGTGACAGAAAACACTACTTACCGTGACAAGGAAACTAGTAATATGTCACTTTTGTTCACTGGGAGTATTGTTGGTAAAACTCGTTTGATAATGCAAACCATCAGAAAACAATAGTGACAATGAATGTTTGATGCTTGATCCCATGATCATGAGTTCAGATGATGCCAATTGCTACATACAGGAAAGAAATTGTTCTTAGACATTTTACTGTACTATCACCATCTTTTACGACAGCAAGACAAAATACAAATGAACAAACAAAACACCCGCTGTAATTTAAAAGTAATGCTGATTAAAACAATTAACTTTCAACTGTCTTTAACAACAACGCGACGAAAAACATGTACACATCATTAATGATGTTGTAAAGTTACGCTGATTACATAAAAAAAAAAAAAAAAAAAAAAAAAAAAAACACACACACACACACAGTTAAAATGGGAGTGTTTTTAGATCGCCGTGCGGGTACTAGCACGTAGAAAGTGTGAACTTGTCGAGTATGAATTCCGATTACGAATAAATCAGGATCAAGATCAAGATATGGACTTGTACGTTGCTACGTTACCTTCCTAGGTTATAATAGTAAAAGTTTTGACTGACTTATCACAAACTGTTGTGGGCCTGTTGAGAGTAAACAGGCGATAAATTCGAACGACAAAACAAAGCGTTATCAATTACAAAGCACTCAAGCATCTGTGCACAGTCACTCGACTCTGACTCAGTCAATGTACACGACTCAAAAAAGCGACAGACAACATTCAGAGACTGAGCGAGACATCACATCTAATCTAGTTCACAAAAGAGAGACACATCATTCTGCCTTACCTGACGACCATCCATTATTTTGACAACGGCTACCGGAGCACACCAAAATTACGAAAGATAATGCAACAGATTCTTTCCAGACTTCTACTTTCTGCAACATGCGGAAGTAGGCCGAACACCTTTTCAATCTTTTTTTTCCAAGGCGCCAAACGACAACGCACTTCCCGTTCGAAGCGCGATGACTCACGGGAAGGAACTGTATTAAAGTTTCAGACTCCAAAATTGGACAGAATTAACTCCCTTGTGTTATGTCGCTCGGTCTTCTCTCCTTTCTTCTTCTTCTTTTTTTTTTTTTTTTTTTTTTTTCGGAAAGTGAGGGATGGAGGAAAAATCATTATCTAAATGGGGTTGTGTTTCTTTTAGGTCCTCTTCAAGCTGTGCGATTTAAATCAACAACCAGAGCCAACGACAGAAGGGGGAGGGGGTGGAGTGAATGAAAGGGGTGTGTTGGGGAGGATCCGGGAGGAAAAGCTGTATTGACTCACATCATTCATTTCAGCCAGGGGTGTTGGGGGTATCACGTGAACTGACAATCCTCTTCCTTTTTCGTCTGTCTTCTACCGCTCCCTGAAAGTCGTCAAAGGTCAGGCCTGTTCATTGCTGGATGCCCTTCGATCTCTTTCTCTCTCTGCCCCTTCTTCTGTTTCCTGCTACGATGCCCTGCAAAATGTTTTGGCAAGGCCGGATGATCGACAGATGTGACCATACCACTTCAGTTTTGGTTTTCTGACTTTGTCAGCAGGTCTTTAAAGAGGCTAATGGCTGTCTAGATTCTTTTGAGTACTTCTTCATTGGTGACATGCAATTGAGAAACACACAGTTTTGTGCTGGCATCTCAAGAATGCTTGGATTCTTCTGTGTAGATCTGTTG
>JADBJO010001123.1:102500-120000 GCA_016801955.1 Conus betulinus
CGTTTTTTTTACATATTTAGTTTTAAATGCATTAAGTTTCCACCTGTGCATTAATGAGAGTAATTTTCTGTTAAGATTAAATTTCTCTTTGATTCTGTTAATATCAAACTGTTCTTTTTCAACGTGATCTACCATACTACATTCGAAGGCTTTCCAGATATGCGACTTAACCAAGTTACACTGTTCATGTACTGATAAAGGGGAAATCAAACAGTTCTGAATCAAAACTATTTTTGGCTCCACGTTTAGCTGCCCTGTCTACTTTTTTCATTATAATGAAAAGAACAATGTGAAGGAATCCAGCAAAATGCTACATGGGTTCCTCTTGCAATTAACATGTGTATCATACAACTTATCTCTATGATCATTTCAGGTCTTGTGTGCAACTGAAAAACTTTTAATGCCTGAAGAGCTGATTTAGATTCAACACAGAACAGAATTTGAAATATTGTTTTTGGAAAGTTTAAAAGGTAGTTTAAGGCCAGGAGTATCGCTGTTAATTCTGCTGTAAATATTGATTTGTTAATTCCGATATAAAATGATTTCTCTACTCTTAAGTCTGGTATTAAGAATGCACAACCTGTTTTGTTTATCAATGCACGAACCGTCTGTGTATATTTTCAAATAATTTGAAGTGTGTGTGTGTGTGTGTGTGTGTGTGTGTGTGAAGCAAGATGTCATCCATTTGGCTATGACGTTCACCGTTTGGGTTGTGCTGAAACCAGTCTATCTTCTGGCTGCTTTGTATGAGCCACACGTGTGTGCCGTCAGGGTGTTGTTGCTGGCCAAGACCAGGAGCCTGAGTCCCTTTCTTTTTGTTTTTGCATCGCAGAATTCTCCACAGACCTCTTCAGCTTGAAGAGGTACCCGCGGCCAAATGGTCAGAGCGTTTGTCCACTGAGCTGAGGGTCATGAGTTCGAGCCACTCATGGGATCGGATTTTTTTTTTTTCCGGTTTGAAAAACCCTTTCTGTCCACCAAGCAGTAAAATGGGTATTTGATTCAGCTCAGGGAAGTTTAAAGGCGGCGGAAGGAAAGATAGAGGCCCCACCTTCCATCATGCATCCATCATGACACAGTGAACATCTGACACACGGCCATTACGCTATAACAACTTTAACCTTTTAATCTTATTTCCCAAAATTGGTATTGCGGTCTCCTATCACTCTCAGTGTATGCCTTTCACAGACGTTTGCTCAAGAACCTCCTCCTGTAGCTGGTCGTAAAAACTTCTCAACTTGACTTGTCAACTTCGCGATCTGATATGTTTGGTGTAAGCTTGTACGATGGTGATGTTGAAGGAGGCTGCCCTTCGATCGGATGGTGCTGAATCGACTGAAGACTGGGCAGCGTCCCATTGTTCTGCTCACGCGCATTTCTGTGAACCCGGAACCGGAAGCCTACGTCATGCTCACGTCTGTCCTTCTGCCGTTGAAGTAGATCTCGTGTCATTCTTCGGTTGGAGTTTTGAAAAAGAATCAAAAGAGCCTCACTTTATCCCAATATGTTCCAGAGATATAAGTGTCCATTCCGTGGGTAGTTTCTTTCAATTTCTTCTGGTGTATAGCCGATGAAAATGTTTTTTTTTTTTTTTTTTTTTTTTTTTTTTTTACCTGATATTTTCGTTTGTTGTTAAAGCAATTTTGTGTGATTAGATACTGTGTGGACAACTGTGTGATTAACTAAAGTGTGTAAAACATGTATCCACATACCTTTTTTTTTTTTTTTTTTTTTCGTTTTAACCTTTGTTTTTTCTATTTACATTTTTCCTACTTTGTCCTTTCTGACCTATTCCCCATCCCCCATTTCCCTCTCCCCCTCTCCTCCCCCCCCCCCCCCCCCCCCCCTCCTCTTTCCCACTTCTGGAAGCTTTTCTATTAACAATATAAAACTTTTTCTACCGTTCAAAGTTTGTTGATGTCCATACTTTACCCCTCTCTCTCTCTCTCTCTCTCTTCTCCTCTTATCTCTCTGTTCTTCTGTTTCTCAAGCTGTTTCTCAAGAGTTTGGCGTATTTTGACAGCTTTGGGGAGCGAAGCCGCCCAGAGGCTGAAAGTGATGTCAATTTTTGACAGGCGTCTCTGGCACCGCTACCGCTCCCCCCCCCCCCCCCCCCCCCCTCCCCCCCCCCACCACCTCTTCACCCCTCTCTCACCCCATCACTCCTGCTTTACAGTGTGTTTGACACAGACACGAATGCGATCTGCTTCAAGTTGATATTGTCATTCGTCCCCCCCCCCCCCCCCCCCCCCCGCCCCCCTCCCTCCCTCCCCTTTCGCTTTCCGATTTGTCTAATTCATTTCACAATATGATTTCTTTACGCTCTTCTTATTGTTTAAGGGACAGTGTCTCGGTCGTGTTCTGCATCGGTCAGAGAAGGATACTATTTCTCGTGCACCAATGACATGACTTTTATAAATATGTCATTTTTGTCTCGCGTGCGACAGAATTCTCGGCCATACCTACATATCTATGCCCATTCCTAGCCTCACTCGCCGCTAGGGTGTGCTATGTAACGCAAACACTCGCCACGCAAGCGAGATTTCTCGCCACCCTCGCCTGTATGAAACGTGTCTCAGAAGTGGACAAGACATACTACATATCTCGTGAGGAGGTGATGAAAGCGAGGCTATCCAAACGGAAATGACGAGGGGTCAGCACTGCGCCAAAGCGGATGTAGCTGACTGGTTTTGACAAATCTGGTTTCTGATTTTGGATCTGGTTGAACTTTGCCTTGGGGAAGTGTGACAATGGCACTGTCAATCAAATGTATGACACAGACGAGCTCTTACGACCTACAGTGACAAACTCCAAACGTTTTATCTTATAGACGAACAAACACGATATGCTGTGCCGCCGCCATGTTTGTCCCGCATGCAAGCCAGTACTGAGACACGTTACCTATGCATAATCTCACCAGTACTTAGGTTCTCTCTCTCTCTCCCTCCCTCCCCCCCTTCTCTCTCTCTCTCTCTCTCCCTCTCTCTCTCTCTCTCTCTCCTCTCTCTCTCTCTCTCTCTCTCCGAGATGGCGCAGGAAGAAATACAGGGGGAAAAAAAAAGAAAAAAAAGAAAGAAAGAAAAACGCACGCTCGCTCAGCTCGCGAAATGTAGCCGTTTTGTCTCGCGTCAGTGAAACGCATCTCAGAACAGAGTGTCGTGAAGATTTCTCACAGCCCAAACATAATCGCTGCCTCCTGCCCTCCCAACTCCCCCCCCCCCCCCCCCCCCCCCCCACTCCCGCCGCCTACCCTCTCCCCCTCCCCCCCCCCCCCCCCCCCCCTTTCTGCCGTCCTCCCTCTGCCCAGATGACCCACGGTCACGTACTAGTGTAGTTAGTGTATTTACAGCAGGTCATGATGATACAAAGTATTTCAGTCTAGTAAGGACAGCTTGCCCCCAGTGAAGAGCGACAGGCCAACAGGACATAAATCTGACCGTTTTAAATTCAGGGCGTGATCTATTCCTTCGCTGCGCGACTCGTTAACATTCCGCCGCGTCAGCAGATGGTGTAAACGCCGGGCGAGGTAGGCATGGGATGGAGAGAGCGGGATAAAGCCTGTAGGACACAGTGTGACACTGACCGAAGTGGTGACCAAGGCTCGAAACAGCTGTTCACAGAGAGCCGGAGGCGACTCTCAGAGTCCGATGTGAGGCAAGGGCGTGGCTTCAACTTTCCTGCGCAGGGAGAAAGGCCGAGCCCCACTTCCCAGGAAACAACTCCGACTGGTGACGAGGAGATTACGAACAGAGTGCGGTGCCCTCATGGGGACCAGATGCGCATGCAGGGAATGACATGTCATCCACGTACGCCTTCAGGGAATGCCCGACTCTCCAAGACACTCTGTCCTCACGCGCTGGGCTAATGCGTAGGTCAGACATCTGTTAAGGCGTAGCCACGAGACCCTCTTTTTCAATTCTCTCATCTTAGTTGTTCATTCATTTATCCATAGCTTAAAGTGATGCGTAGTGTGGTCTCAAAACTTGGCGGATGTGGTGTAGCGTATATGGACTGGTCCGCACGCAGCGACGCCTCCTCGTGGAAACTGAAACTGAAATTCACTCTGGGTTTTCAGGACAGCCCACGACCTCAGAGTCCAGGACTTCCCTCAGCCACATCCGTCCTGTGGGAGGCAATCAGCGAAGCTCCTGTGTGACTCCCTCCTATCCTACGGCACAGATAGCTGGTTCTCACCACTGTGCGGGTAAGAGGAACAGCTGGTCAACAGAGACAAAAGGAAGATCCCCTGTGCCCTCAGTGCTGGCTTGAGCCCCAGCGACTCACACCTCTGTCCTCTGGCCTTCCACAGCTGGAGGGCAATGGGGGGTGGTGGGTGGAGGTGGGGCGACTATTCAGGTGTTCTACCAGATCTGGCCAAAACTGATCGTTCGGATCCGCAGAAGCAGTCCTGAAGGGGGCATTCGGCAGCGATCAGAGAGTGGGAGTACCACTGAGAGGAGAGGATCGAGCCACCAACCGCCATCAACATCGACTGCCATGGCCATCTGCAGAACACTAGCAGCAATTCCGACCAACCAGCACCGGAGACGACAGCGCATTCCTTTGCTTTCCTCCTTCACCTTCCCCCCCCCACTACCCCAACAACACGAATCACGGTCTGGGACTCCATGTCCCTGAGAGCCTCTGGTTTTTAGGACAGTAGGCCCCTAATCTCACCCCAGTCGCAGTTGTTAAGCGAGTCTCTCGCTCAGTGCACTCGCTTTTTCGACATGTGTGACCACCAAGGCAAGCAAGCTAGAGAGTGAATGCTCACCCAGTTGTAGCTGTTGTGCGAGTCTCTTGCTCAATATACTGACTTTTCCGACAAGTGTGACCAGCAAGCGCCAGACTGAATGGTCGCTCACTTTGGGGAGTTGAACACACCCATCTCTTCAGACGAGACACTCGCACAGCGAAGGTGATCAGCTCATCAAAGCACAGGGAAGGTTGTAGGGCCCACAAGCACTACCTCTTCAAAGCACAATTAACTGTTGTTGAAATCGGGAATCCTGATTCTGTGTCAGTTAGAATTCTTGTCTTCTAAAAAACCAACCAACCAACCAACCAACCCAACCACCAAACAAACAGACAAAGACAGAAGGCCTCAAAATGCGGAATACACGACACACAGCAAATCACCGAAATGAAGAATTAGGGTCACGTCAAGAGTCACGTGACCCATACGGCTTTCCTGCGAACTAACGCCACAAAGTGGCGGAAGCGAGCGCGAAAAAGCGAGCGGAAGAACACAATCGTTTAGTGTGAGAAGGGCTTAAGCCTGAAGGCAGAAGACTGATGCTCTGTGGACTGGTGGTGAAGACATGGATTAGGGCCAGTAAAGGGCGGGGCTGGGAGCCTCCACGTTCATGCGTTTCCCCTTCGTCTTCCTGTTTCTTCTTCTTCTCTTCCTCAGTTCCTTTCTTTCTTTGTCTTGTTATCTGATTTCTCCTGTTCTTTCTCATTTGACAGTTTTCTTTCCTTTTTTTTTTTTTGTTTTTTTTCTTCTGTGCAAGCGCTCACGCGCGCGCGCGCGCGCGCGCGCGTATATATATATATATATATATATATATATATAGAGAGAGAGAGAGAGAGAGAGAGAGAGAGAGACTTAAAATGCCCTTTTTTTCTTCTTCTTCTTGATTTTTGTTTTGTTTAGGTTTTTTTGTTGTTGGTTTTTTTAATTTTTTTTTTTTTTTTTTTTTTTTTTGCGTGAGGATGTAGTATCTCTCTGGGTTACGCGAAAGAATTTGCTTAGGTTGGAAAACCAAATTCTCTCTCTCTCTCTCTCTCTCTCTCTCTCTCTCTCTCTCTCTCTCTCACACACACACACACACACACACACACACACACACACACACACACACACACACACACACAGGACATGCAGTTTGTTGTGTCGCTGTGTGAATGATTTACCAGTCTGAGTTCCCGTCAGAAAAGAAACGTAAAGACATTCGGGAAAACGCAGACTTCCACCAAGGTCGACAGATCCTGGATGCACACTTTGATGCAGATCCCGCACCAAAATTCTATGGCTTCATGCTCGAGTCACGTGCCCTCTTCCCACCAAGTTTGACTGAAATCGGCTGCGTAGCGTTTTTGTGTAATCCTTGCTGAGAGACAAACAAACAATTCTACAAACATGGGGGTGAAAACATACTCTTTTCCCGGCGAAAGGTAGCTCGGGAGGTTAGTCGAGGTCCAGCTTTTACTTTGGCGAGCAAGCAGTTGGTCCGAATTGAACCCATATTCTCACTATGTCGCAACCAGCGTTGTGTTCAATCAGTTGGCCGTGCTTAGTTCATCCATCATATCTTCTGTCTTTTTTTTTTTTTTTTTGCAACGTTCAGCCTCCACCTGTTTCCCCGCAAGATACACCTGAACAGTCATGTCTCTATCAAGCAACGCAACCAGCAATTCATGCTGCATAGCCCTGTGTAAGTTTCCGAGTATGTATATATATATATATATATATATATATATATATATATATATATATATACAGGTACAAGTGTAAGTGTTGTGGTTGTTTTTTTTCATTTCATTGGAAGCTGACCCTTTGACCCCCCCCCCCCCCCCCCCCCCCCCCGCCCCCTTCCCCTCTTTCATCATAAATACACATAAAACAAATTCATCAGGTCTGGTGCCAAGTAGATGGAAATGAATAGAATGGGACCTTTAGGAAAGCCCCAGCTGGTGCGAAGACTGGGTCACGGACGAGTTATGGGACTTGAAAGTAGACACGAAATAGAATTGGTCTCTATGTGCAGCAACTGGTATAATGACATAACCTTTGTGGCACACCAAAAACTAAGTAAACGACTGAGAAGGGAGAGAGTCGCACAAACTGATGACATTTTAGTTTTGATTCTGGTTCTGGTTTTGAGCGCACGACATCTCTCCAAAAGTGTTCATGAATTAAACATCGTGCTGAGGCAGATTCATAGATTGTGGCGCATGACCTACAAGTTCATGTGGTGTGCAAAATCAGTGTGTGATGCTGCATGCGAAAATCATGGATGTCACCAGCCCCTCTTCGGTTGAAACTAAATTTGTTTCCATGAGCATTAACTATCATTACAGTGAATGCACAAATCATAGAAATTAATAATGATAGCTGGAATTGTATTGCATTTAGTTAAGAATGATATGTATATTTCTTGATAAAAAAAAAAAAAAAAATCTTGTTTTGTGAAAAGTCACCCCATATCCATGCTTTTCTCATGCACATGCCTCTCTCTCTCTCTCTCTCTTTTTTTTTTTTTTTTTTTTTTTTTAGTGTGACGATATGCGAGACTTCCACCCGTCTATGATAATGGGAGGAAGCGCCACTGGTGTCTGGCAGTTTGTGTGACACACACACAAGCGGTTATAATTCACAGGAGCGGATGAACTGCAGAGTCAACAACATCGATGTCCACACTGAAATCAGCGTGGAGCGCTACGTTTCGTGGTCACGGAGCCCTTGGAGGAAGCGTTTCATTATTCATCGCAATGTACTATACACACACTGTAATTCTTTCTGTTCGCTCGTTTCGGATTGTGTCGGATTCCCCCCCCCCCCCCCCCATTGCGTGTGTGTGTGTGTGTGAGTGAGAGAGAGAGAGAGAGAGAGAGAGAGAGAGAGAGAGAGAGAGAGAGTGAGAGAGAGAGAGAGAGAGAGAGAGAGAGAGAGAGAGAGAGAGAGAGAGAGAGAGAGAGAGAGAGGAGCGTGTTCATTTATTTTTTCTTCTGCTTTTACAGTTAAATGGCTTCAAGAAAAAAGACATGTGCCATTTTTCCCCCCACATCCATTCAGTCAATGTACCATCTGAATACAACACCTTGACTTGACTTCACACACACACACACACACACACACACCACAACACACACACACACACCACACCCACACACACACACACACACCCACACACACACACACACACACACACACACACACCCACGCACACACACCACACACACACCACCCACACACACACACACACACACACACACACACAACACACACACACACACACACACACACACCACACATGCACATGCAGGCATGCACGTACGCACGAATTGTATGCATACATATGTAAATGATATACACAAACGAAAGAACGGATTTATTGAAATGGATAGAAATGTCAGGCACATATATCTATCATCCATCGATCTATCAATACTACCACCCAACTACCACCACTACTACTACTACTACTACTATACTACTACAACAACAACAACAACAAACAACAACAAACAACAACAACAATACTAATACTAATAAATCCATCCATCCTTCCGCCCATCAATCCAGCCAGCTAGACAGACACAAAGACAGTCAGGTAGACACACTCAGCCAAGGACAGAGATGTGTAACAAATGCCCGACATGAGAGCAAGTGTGACGTTTTCCTCCCCCCCGGAGCGCGTGCTGACGTCATTTTGAGGTCGGAGACAAGGGGGAAACTCTGAAGTATACTTCAGCCGACACGACTTACGACGAGTCACGACCCTACTCGTACTGCTGGCTGAAAGGAGTGACGACATTAATTTCTCTCCCGCTAAAAGCTTTGTCGTAGGTCTTTCCGCTCTGGATATGAGTAATGTCGGAAAATAATCATCGCAGCCGAGAGTTATTATCCGGGAAGTCTGTGAGCTTTTTACAAGTATGTCTGTTCGTGTGTTTGTTTAGTTGTTCTTTCTATTTCTCTGTCTAGCCTTACCTCCACGACCTTTATCAGAAACGTCATCTCTCCACCCCTAAACGTCTCCCTACCCCTCCCCCCCCTCTCCCCCCCCCCCCCCCCCCCCCCCCCTCCCCCCCCCCCCCCCCCCCCCTCCCCCGAAACGTCCCCCCCCCCCCCCCCCCCACTCCCACGTCTCCCCCGCCCCCCCTCCCCATCCTTCTCCCATCCCCGATTTCCGGGTTCCCCTCTCCCCCCTCCTCCTTCTCACCCCCCAACCTCCATCCCCACCTCTCCCCCCACCCCACTCCATATCCCACCCACCTCGGCCACACATCCCTTTCTCGTGGTCGCAATCTGGGTTCGTTTTCCGTCTGAGTCCCAGCATCCCCAGTCCACAGGAAGTTGACGATGCCAGGAATGCTTTGAAGCCCCCACCGGAGTAGAATCTGCATTCTTCTTTGTGAGTCACGTCCGTGGTATACAGAAGACACCGGTTCTCATTTCAGATAAGCAGTATGTTGCATCCACTAAGACTAGCCCGAGGACGGAAGAGAAGACACTCGTCAGTCTCAGGAGTCGGAAGAGCGACACAGAACACTCGCAAATTCCGTCGATAGCCACCAGTGTCCATTCCGTCCCACAGTAAAGTATTTCCGTGCGCTGGGGAAAAATGGAGCTTTCAACTAGCATAGATCAGAAAGGATCCCCCCCCCCCCCCCCCCCCCCCCCCCCCCCCCCCCCCCCACCCCCCCCCCCCCCCCCCCCCCCCCCCCCCCCCGATTATTCACTGCATTTGTGTTTTCCAGTATACTTGAATGATAACGCGAAAAAAACAAAAACGGCTTCTGATTTATAGAAATGTTAATTCGTGTGCCATTTTTAGTGACTGAAGATCTTGACCGAAATCATCAGTCAACAGGAACTGGTGGAATGAAAACTAGTCCGCCATGACAGCAGGGCATGAAACACACCAGAACACACACTCTGAAACAACGTGAAATGTCGGTGACTGGTAGACATTACATATTCCGTTTTTACTCGCCGAAGACCAGGACTGAACATACCGACAACGTCGTCCTGATGAAGGGATTCAACCGGGACTACCATGACAGCTGGAAATGAAATGCCATAGAACAAAAACTCTGATTGGAAAGTTTATTTTTGTAAAAAGCCCTCTGGTTGGCTGAAACGGTGTGAGCCATTTTCATTCACAGAAGGCTTTGAAATCACCATTAACGTGGAAAAAGCGACAATGAAAACTTAGAACAGGAGCGCAATATGAAAGAACACGAAGTCTTCTTGTGTAGCAGACCTGCATCGCAAAACGTCTCTGAATGAATTTGACAACTTGTTGATAAGGGCTCCGACAAAAAAAGTAGACAAACGAATCACAAGACAAAACACGACGCGTTTCGACCTCTTAAATCTTCTTCAGACAAGATACACAACACTCAGGACAACGAAAATGAACGAGCAATCTCTTATCTTCATCCAGTTCGGCGCAAGATGGAAGTTCGATGAAACCTGAAGAAGCCCTCAGAGGTCGAAACGTGTCGTGTTTTGTCTTGTGATTCGTTTCTTTATTAATATATATTTTTTTTTTCAGATTTGTTTAGATTTCCGCCTGCAGTCGCCTCACTTGGCAACTCGTCTCTGACTGGTGGATATTCCATGCGCAATTTTTGTTCACAGACTGAATTTACCATGGACGTAGTAGAGCGATGGAAAGAAGATCACCAAGACAGTAAAAGATGAAACGCCGAAGAACCGAGAACTCGATTAGAAAGTTTACCGTTAAATATTCTCTGATTTGGTAAAATTCTATATGCCATTTTCGTTGACCAAAAGACTTTAACTGAACTTATCATCAGAATGGACAACAGAAGAGACCCACGGGAACAGCAGGACATGGGACCCCAAATTACACAAGCTATGACTGGATAGCGCATTGTGAAACGTGTGTGCCTGGCAGATATTCTATGAGCCATGTCCACTCACCATGCACTTTGCGAAATACACCTGTAAGAAGGGCAACAACTGAGGCCAGTGCAGGAGATAAAAAGCCGAACACAAAACTCAAATCACATCGTACGTAGTAAAACGTCTTTTTGATTGGTTGAAAATCCTTATGCAACTTTCGTCGACCAATGATTATCACTGAAGTGACCTGAACTATCTAGGTCTGTATCGTTTAAAAAAAAAAAAGATAAACAAATTAAAAAAAATGCAAAAAAAAAAAAAAAAAAAAAAAAAAAAAAAAAAAAAAAAAACACCCCCCCCCCACCACCACCAATTGGGTGGACGAGAAAAGAAGTGATTTTTGCAATATAGAGAATCCACTTTCTGAGTTTTTGACTGCTAGGAAAACCCACTTTAGGAAAGTATACACACACACACACACACACACACACATGCACACACACGTGCGCACACACACACACACGCACACGCACGCATGCACGTGCATGTGCGCGCGTGCACACAAACACACACACGCGCGTGTGCGCGTCGTCTGAAACGTATTTATCTAAAACCAGAAAGCAATAACAAATAAACTCACAGCGGGACCTGGTGGATGCTGCAAAAAAAAAAATAATAATAATAAAAAAAAAAAAAAAAAAAAAAAAAAAAAAAAAAAAAAAAAGAAAAAAGAAAAAAGAAAAGAAAAGAAAAGAAAAACCTGAAAGAGACTATAGTATTATAGGGAGAGAGGCCTGAGAACATTGTGTGGTGCGTTTTTAATGTTTGTTACCTGTGACACCAGAAGAAGACGTGTATGTCAGCGATTTACCTGTTTGGTGAAGTAGATCATTTCGTTTGTTTTGTGTTGAACTGAACGAAGAACAATGCTATGCAGTAATCGAGTTACAACCTCCCACCTTCCCCTGTGGTCAGACTGACCGCAACACTGACCACCAGGACACGACAACTTGTACCGCCTCGCTCCCTCCCTCCCTCCCTCTTTCCCCTACCCCCCACCTCCCCACCACCACCACCAGCACCACCCTCGGCTCTTCCCGAACCTCACCACGTACTACCCATTCCCCCCATCCCAAGGTTCACGGCCATGCTTGGTTGCTCACGTGCTGTTGATTTGAGGCGAGGTGAGTGGTCTGGCCGGCCGGTCACTAAGATGTGACGTTGACGGGAGGTAAACAGTTAGTCTACCTTCAAGTTTTCATGCCCGCGTTCCCCCCAGGTGATTAGAATAGACACTACACCCAGAGTTCCAACAGCGACGTCCTACATGGAAGGAGCCCACATATCACACATGTTATTGTCTGGAACAGCTGTGCTATGAAGAGCTTGGAAACAGGGTTTACAGGATGGAATGGATGTCTGGGGGGGCTGGGGGAGGGGGGGGGGAGGGCGGGGGGGGGGGGGGGGGGGGGGGGGGACAAAGCGGACCTTCCAGAATAAGAAAAAAAAAAAAAAAAGAAATCCGAAGATCATGAGGAAGAGTGGCAGGAGTATAGCACCTCCACTCAGGGTTTTCGAAACAAACTATTTTGATTGAACTTTTTTGTGACACATTGAAATTCGAGGGTTGACTGCCAGAACCCAGTATCTTCCTTATATATGTATATGTGAGATACTGGGTTCTGGCAGAAAGCTCATATCTACGAGACTGAAAAGTATGAAAGCTCAACTAGCAGCTTGAGGGAATTTAGCGTTCAAGCCGAAGTCTGCACCACAAGAGGTTGGAATGGAGCAAGGAGGGTTGTAGGCTCATTAGCATATGATGAAACAGCCCGCGATTTCTGGTAAGAAAAAGACCTGAGCGCTAAGGGCAATGGCACAGGCAGATAACAAGAGGTCCAGCTGAATCTGGTCCAGGCCAGAAGAACAAAAGTGAACTATCAAACCATTATGATAACATTTTGCGATTTCTGGTAAGAAGAAAACCAGAACTCCTACGGCAATGGCATAGGCAGATGAAAAGAGTTCTAGCTGAATCTGGTTGAAGAAGAGCAAAAGTTCACTTCATAAGGCTCAAGTTTCCCAACTTGGGTGCCAGAGAGAGCTATGTGGGTAAAGACATCCGTCAAAAATAGAGACACGCCTTGAGTTGCCCACCCACTCAAAAGCTGCAGGTTCGAATCCCGCCAGCGCCAAGAATCTCTCTGACCGCAGAAGGGCATCTGAGAGCCATGACCTGGATGAGGCCCCGGTCCCTTGAGAGTGTACAGTGTTCAAGGTCGAAACACTTGTCTAAGGTAGGGGAGGGGCGGGGGGGGGGGGGGGGGGGGGGGGGGGGGGGGGGGGCTTCTTTTGTGAGGGTTTTCCACTGTCAACCTTCCCATGAGTTTCTTCTTCCAACCGATGTTGACATCAGCGGAGCTTAGACAGCTAGTTACGTTCAGGTTTTAAGATTCACACCCACACACCCACACCCACACCCACGCCCCCCCCCCCCCCCCCCAACACACACACACCTCAGGTTGTTAGGGCAGGCGAGCACATAACCATCCCAGGTGAACTGGGGAAGGGAGACGTGTCTTACATCACACTGGTACCGCGCCAGAACGGCAACACGTGAAGCGAGGCAGCGAGTATGGCAATTTGTACCTTTAACACCTTGGAGAATGGAACTCGCATCGTCTTACCCGCGACTATTCGGTGCTTTACCACAACGACGTTGTGACGCACTGGCGTCACTCAACGCAGGACATTTGACCACTTACTCGACTTAAATGTTGATTTATCTCTGTTGTAAGCTTTTTTTTTTTTTTCTGTGAAAGTGAATTTGACTAGAAAACACTTTAATGTTCCATATAGATACCTTAGTGTAAAACAAATATGACTGTTTGGCACGTTTTGTTTTTTTTTTTTTAAACGATTACGACCGAAACATTTCACACAAAGCTCTCTTTCAAAGGGAAGTTATAGGGTTTGGAATCGGGCTGTTGAAAAAACAACAACCCTAACCACATAACTCCCCTTGATAGTGCTCTTGACACGACAGAACTCGCTTTCTTTAAACATGTTTTTTTTTTAACTGGAATTACATGACACAACAAAGTACAATATGAAAAGAGATATTTCTCCTACTGTTAGAACAGGAAATGCTGGCAAAGAAATCCAAAGAGGAATTTTTAAGAGAACAATAGAAAAGGAAGCCAAACAGCAACAGCAACAGCAGCAGCAGCAGCAGCAACAACACCAACAACAACAACAACAACAACAACAACAACAACAACAACAACACAACAACAACAACAAGAAGTTCACACACACACACACACACACGTAAGTTCAAACAACAGACAGACAGACAGACAGACAGAGTCAGAATGTCGACAAATAGATGAAAAGGCAGGTATCTGAAGACATTTTTTTTCCCGGTCAATTCAATTACAGCGGATAGAAACAAATGAAGGTGGGGTTAAACCATAACGAGAGGAACTACATGGATGATAAATGTCTACTGTGGGCCTGAAAGTTACTGTCCACATGGAAACGGCCGGATGAAAATACCGGTCACATGTACTTTTTTTTTTTTTTTTTTTTTTTTTTATCTGATACGTATAAGTTTGTTGGCTTTTGCTTTGAATTAACTGGAAAATTCTTACATGGAGTCCACTTGGCAACAAATCATTATGTACCCACACATTTTTGCGCGCAATGTACTCTTAAATATTGAGTCTGTATTTTACCTTGTGAACAAAGGCTTGCAGAATAGGCATTTTCCCGTTTGATTTACAGTGGTACAAGTATTCTTTAGCAGATATCAAAATGAAATAAAAGATCTGATCAATGCTTGTATCTTTATCAAAACCAAGTATAGCTAGTGGTTCTGTAATACGTACATGTGATACACTCTGACAGTTTTTCATTCATTGCATTCATCAAAGATTTCCTAAAAACCTTGAACAACACAACAGCGCCAGATTGTAGAGTTATACCATCCTTCGTGGCGAGGCAAAAACTACACAATGAACTGTTCAGTGCACTAATGTTTGAAAATAATGTTTGTCCCGAGACACCTGTGTATTAGTCTGAGCTGAAACCACTTCATTGTGACATCAGACATCAATATTCGACATTTTCAATATTCGATTCGACTGTCATTTTCAATATTCGATATTCGACTGTCATTTTCAATATTATTTCGACTGTCATTTTCAATATTCGACTGTCATTTTCAATATTCGACTCAATATTCGACTGTCATTTTCAATATTCGACTGTCGGTCCCATCTTTCGCAACATTTTGGCCGTGTGTTATCAATTAGAGTATCATAGTATAATTCTGACCCTTTGAATATAGACGTTAGTTTTTTTTTTTTTTTTTTTTAAAGAACAAATACATATTTCCATACATTATTGTCATGGACAGGTATTTTTGTATTTCGTATACATTCATTCATTGCTTTCTTACACCCAGAAAAGGGTTATAAAATCTATATGGACATTATATTTCTGTTTGCAATCTTCATAAGGAATACACTTTCCACTTTGAAGCAAAACATCTCCAATTTTGTGTATTCCTTTGCTAATCCATGTTTTACCAACAATGTTTCTTGCCTGTCTGTGTTTTTACGCATAGAAAATACTGGATCTGCAGGTAGCTCACTGGAGTTTCTAACCAGTAACTTTTTAGAAACATTCTTTGTGTGCACCAAACATTTCTGTCCAGAATACATTTGATTTGGAAAAAAGTAGTGACGAGTTCAGGTCCACCCTTTTTCAAGAACAAGACTGTTGAAGGAAGCAGCTGATCATTCTGCCACAATGTCAGTGTGGTCGTCTTTCTTTCTTTCTTTCTGCGTACGCAGGCTGATACTCCTGCGGACACTGCCTGTATAGACAGGTAGTGGAGTTTTTGTGTGTATGACCGTTTTTTTTTTGTCCCGCCATTAAGGCAGCCATATTCCATCTTCGGGAAAGGTGCATGCTATGTGTAACGTGTCATCCATACCAACGGCCAAACTGGCCTTCTCTTCCGAAAGTTGGTAATGGGATTTTACGTGTGTGCTAGATGTTTTGCGTGCTTTCACACACGGAACCTCAGTTTTATAGTCTCTTTCGAAGGACGGTATGGGGAATGGAGTCAGAACCAATGTTAACTCCGAGGAAAAATCCCCCTGTACCGAAATTGAACCCGCAACCCCAGGATCACGAGTCCAGTGCTCTACCAACTGAGCTATTCCGGCCGCCAGTGTGTCGTCAAACAGCAAGATTATGGCAAAAACTTAAAAAATGGAAGCACTGTGTGCACGAACTATGGCAGAGATTTGAACTCCCAATCACAAAGTGAAATGGTCCAACTTCTACCGACTTCGTTGTATGTTGGTATAGTGTGCATCATGTTCATCTGTGTGCCCTTGCATGTTGGCATCATATCTGTTATATTCATGTGTGTGTCCATATGTGAACACATTGCTGTTGAGCGCACGCACTTGCTGGCACGCACATTCAACAGAAAGCTTTGAAGATCATGCTGATGTAGACGTGATTTCGTTCCTCACTCTCTCTCTCTCCCGGCATCTTATCTCCTCCTGCCCCCCTGCCCCCCCCCCCCCCCCCCCCTCCCTCGCCCTCCATCCCTACCTCTCCTTCCCACTGTATCTCTCCAGTTCCTCCTTTCTCTTTGTTTATCCGTTTCTTTTCTTTATTGCATGCGGCGATGATGGTGATTGGGGATGTATCATCTGTGGGAACATGGGAGTAAATCGTTTCTCTCCAGAAATGTTAGTCTTTTCCTCTTGCTATGAAAGGCATGCGGCTCACACAGACGTGTGTGTGTGTGTGTGTGTGTGTGTGTGTGTGTGTGTGTGTGTGTGTGTGTGTGTGTCTGTGTGTCTGTGTGTGTGTGTCATGTGACGTCTGAACTCCCGCCCCCGTTCCCTTTATCCCTGATGTCAGAAACTCTTTCCATGATGTATTTATTTGTGCAGTTATCGCTGTGGTAATTTTGGTGGACATCTAGCAATAAACCAGTATGAGCTGTGAGGGTGGGGGGAGGGAGGGTGAAGTGGGGTATCTTTCTGATGAAGTGGAACCTAACGCTTAGCAAACATATATGTGTGGTCTGTTGTTTGGGTGTTGAATGATACTCATGCCATTATTCATGTCTAATGTTTTTATTGTTTGATTGATTGATTGATTGACTGTTCGATTTTATGCATTTGTTTATATATATATATATATATATATATGTGTGTGTGGTGTGTGTGTGTGTGTGTGTGTGTGTGTGTGTGTGTGTGTATTTATATGTATTCCCCCGCTACTAAATTGTTAAATATTTATATGTGTGTGTGTGTGTGTGTGTGTGTGTGTGTGTGTGTGTGTGTGTGTGTGTGTGTGTGTGTGTGTGTGTGTGTGTGTGTGTGTGTGTGTGTGTGTGTGTGTGTGTCTGTGAGTACATACACTGTATCTTTTTGCTCAGGCTCTGTTTCACTTTAAAAGAAAAATGAGGCCAAGCTGTGCTCCAGGATCGGCTCCCTTCGCCCCTCTCTCATTTCCAGAGATGTGTACCTGCTCTCATTCCTTTTTTTTTCCTTTTTTCTTTCTTTGGGAGAGGCAGAGGTGGGGGTGGGGAAGGGGAAGGGGGAGATAACGTTTCTGTCATCCTTCACACATCAAATGATTGTCAATATACTCTTTCATACTTTTGTTTACATGTACATGTAGGAGTTTGCTTGAGCGCTCAGGCACTCATGTACACATGCAATGCTGAAGTAGGCTGTTGCACATTCACAGCAAAATAAACAATAATTTAGTCACATTACCCATTTTCTCACATATGACATACATTCATATAAAGGAATTTGGATTTCAATTAAACATCTCCTCGGTTCATAAAATCAATGGACA
>JADBJO010001123.1:125000-127500 GCA_016801955.1 Conus betulinus
AATATCAGGTGTCCCAGTGGCTCAGTGGTTAGTGCGCGAGTCATTAAGTGGAAATGAGCATGTCCAGAGGGGCATGGGTTCGAATCCCAGGCATGGCTCGTCCCCAAGATGGGAAAAAAAAAAACGGGCAGCAGAGGGACATCCGGCGTCATGAACCGGGTGTGGCCAACCCCCCTAGAGTGTCAGGAGATAAGGGCCGAAACACCCCCTTGAAGGGGGCTCCTCTTCTGAGGACTCTCTGATGCCACGCTCTCTCCACGAGTTTCTTTCTACTACATCAATGCTCTCAGTGTGTGTGTGTGTGTGTGTGTGTGGTTGAGGACAGTGCAGGATGAGGTTGGTAGGTAGGCTGGGGTGGTGGGGGGGGGAAGGAAACAAGAAAACGAGAGAAAAAAAGCCTACCGTTTCTCTCTCTCTCTCTCTCTCTCTCTCTCTCTCTCTCTCTCTCTCTCTCTCTCACTTCTCTGTAGGTTGGTCAGATGAACAGTGACTATGATTTCTTTTTATGATGTTGGCTGCATGTTTCTGATTGTTGGCGGAGTTGGCGACCAGGATGAGGATGATGATGGTAATGGCATTGGCAAGAAACAAAATACAGTATTCTAAGAGAAACAATTTTCCTTTCTGAATATGGATAGTGAGCGAGAGAGAGAGAGAGAGAGAGAGAGAGAGGGAGAGAGAGAGAGACGGAGAGAGAGAGAGAGAGAGAGAGAGAGAGAGATTTCATTGAAATGAAAAAGGTTGGATGCAAAGTTAAAAAGCTAAAAATGTTAAATGTTCCGTTGCCTGTTGGCCAGGGGCAGTGAACTGTCGGAGGTTCACCGTGTCTAAGGCACGGCATGATAGAATGCGGTGCTCACCCCTCTCCTTCTGTCGCCTTAACCTTCCCTGAACTCAATCAGGTACCCATTTACTGCTAGCTGGGCAGACAGGCTTTTCAAGGTAAAAAAGAAGACTTCACGGGTGATTCGAACTCATAACCGCCAAACCCATAGACAAACGCTCTCATCATTTAAACCACGGGCCTCTCTGGGGGTGCAAAGGGAGGCCTCCCGTTGTCGCGTATTTGGCCTATCATGACGCAAAAAGAAAAAAAAAAAGGATTGTCTTGTGATTCGTTTGTCAACGTTTTCTTGGCGGTTCGCTATTAATTACATTTAAAAGTCGTTTGGAAAAAAATTAAAAAGTAAGCGTCAAACGTCAGCCGAAAATTGACAAAGAAAAAAAGAACAGCCACCTGAATAGTCATCCTGTTAAACTATGCGACACACATAACCATAGGACATCAATGTCTGCCCCACGAGACAGCGAATCATTATCATTATCACACTTTTTCCTAGTCCGTGTGAAATCGAGGCAAGTTTTACGAGGCAAGTTAAAACGCGCTAACCGAGCAATAACTGTAAAAAAAAAAAAAAACAATAAATGAAATAAAAAAAAAAAAACGATACAAAAACAACAACAACAACAAAAAAACCTGGCGACATCGTATGCATGGCTGAACTACGAATGAAGGATTCAGCCGTTCAGTGACGATCTTTAAGAATTCCCATGCTGGGGGTCAGCTAACTGTTTTAAAACCCAACAGCGAGCTGGAGCTCTGACGAACCACCTGTTTGCATAAGTGGCATGAAAACTGCGGCAGTTGAACACACAGGGAAATGTGAATCCTGTCCAGAATACAAATAGGAGGACAGATCAATGCAAATCGATAACACCCGCAATCAGGTGACATGACGCCTAGTCTAGCCGACCTGTGGAGGACTTTGAGCGATGACTGAATAAAAACCCTCTCAAAACTCAGTTCAAGCGAGACGTAAGTGCACAAAGTGTGTGTGGTGTGGTGTGTGTGTTGTGTGTGTTGTGTGTGCGGCGTGCGTGCGTGCGTGCGTGCGTTCGTGCGTGCATGCGTGCGTACGTGCGTGTGTGCGTGCGTTGTTGCGTGCATGCGTGCGTACGTGCGTGTTTGCTGCTTGTTGCGACGTGCGTGCGTGCGTTGTGTGTGTGTGTGTGTGTGTGTGTGTGTGAGAGAGAGAGAGAGAGAGAGAGAGAGAGAGAGAGAGAGAGAGAGAGAGAGAAGTAATACTGCAGACTGATATGTTTTTATAAAACAGATCAAGTTTAACATGTTTTAAGACCACCCTCAAGTTCGTTACTCCACTCTTCACACTGAAGCCACAGCGGCCCGAGAGTTACAGGACATAACAAGCGGAGTGACAGGCCTTGGGTCTGGCAGGCAGGAGTCCGTTTATTTTTCCCGAATGTTGTGTTTGCTGACAGTGTTGAAAACCGAGCTCACATTCCCGAGATGTTAGACGACAATGCCAGGTATGCGCTTGTTAGGAGCTCTCATCTAAGGACCACTGGTTGTGGTGCCGTGGTAAGCGTCATCACATGCTGTGCTGCTGACGTTCCGTTCGTAGGTTCGGGTCCTAGAAAAGACATAACATTGTTCAGATGTTTTGGTCCCAGTGGCCTCTTTCTCAAGTCATGTTGTTTT
>JADBJO010001123.1:135000-142500 GCA_016801955.1 Conus betulinus
CAACGTTGTCTATCGGTTCGACACATAATCCAGAATTATTATCTCCCGCACAAGGGACAACCGTGGCCCCGTATCCAGCTTTCCCGACATACTCTGATCTCAGACCCATTTTGTGATCCAAGGTCCACCATTTCTTCCCACAATGCTCAAGAGGTTTCACTTCCGTTTCCTCGTCTTTCTCGTTCCGCTTCTGGGCTCAGCAGAACAGGAACAACGTGTGCTGTCAGAGTTTCGCTGAAATAGGAGCTGTCAAATATGGAGGGAGGGGAGGAGCCGGCTCCATCCTACCTTACTCCAGTACCCGACAAGCCGCTGGGAATCGGGGAGAGTACGTGGACCCCCGCATCCTTCACATGGACCATGGGACACGTTCCAACTCCAACACCACCCGAGGCCCGGTCTTCGTGGGCCCGAGGTTCAACACTTCTCGGCCCAGCAATGCGGGGCCTGTGTTTCATTACGTCTTGATGGACCGACCTTCTTCTCCGGGATCTTTTCCCGGCGGCGGCGGCGGCGGCGGCGGCGGCGGCGGCGGCGGCGGCGTCCTTTCCGGGGGAGATCCGGCATCGGGGACCGCGTCCGCTTCCGGTGGGGACGCTGAGGTGAGCGGTATAGGAGGAGGGAGGCTGATAGACCCCCCCAACAGGTCCAGTCTGTGGCGAGAGAAGGTGAAGGGGGCCGCCGTCAACCTTAAGGACGACCAGCTGAACTGCGGGGCGGATCACGTGAGTACTCCCTGTCGCTCTGCACTGTGAGAAGAGGTGTGGTGTGTGTGTGTGTATGGTGGGGGGGGGGGGGTGATGTGCCAGGGGAAGGGGATGGGTGTTCCATTGTTGCTGTTGTCTTCGTTATAGTGATTAAGGCAGTATGTACAGGTAAAGGTATTAACATAGAAACGCGAGCATGCACGCAACACACACACACATACACGCGCGCGCGCACGCGCACGAACATACACACACAGACGCTCACCCATACACACACAAGCGCGCGCGTGCTCGTCCGGGCGCTTTCACAGAGAGAGAGAGAGAGAGAGAGAGAGAGAGAGAGAGGAGAGAGAGAGAGAGAGAGAGAGAGAGAGAGAGACAGACAGACAGACAGACAGACAGAGAAAGAGACACAGACAGAGAGACAGAAGAGAGACAGAGACAGATAGAGACAGAGACAGAAGCAGAGACAGAGAGAGAGACAGATAGACAGGGGGGGAGAGAGAGAGAGAGAGAGAGAGAGGAGAGAGAGAGGGAGAGAGAGAGAGAGAGAGAGAG
The DNA here is from genome assembly GCA_016801955.1 of Conus betulinus. Taxonomy (NCBI): domain Eukaryota; kingdom Metazoa; phylum Mollusca; class Gastropoda; order Neogastropoda; family Conidae; genus Conus; species Conus betulinus. The sequence goes on from JADBJO010001123.1 coordinate 136,266, forward strand.
AGAGAGAGAGAGAGAGAGAGAGAGAGAGAGAGAGAGGGAGAGAGAGAAGGGACGCTATAAGAATTAAACAAAACGTTAGAATGGCCGTGGACTTCAACATGATAGGAAGTAAATGTTCCGTCTAAGCTCTTCGTGGAACAAAGAAGAGGACAGTCGAAACAAAATCACCCTGAGTGTTTATATCAACCTTCAGTATATCTCATGTGTATTCTAGGGGCCTGGGCAGCTCAATGATAGGGCACTAAAAATTCAGTCGGACGTGACCAGTTCAAGACCACGTTATCACTTCACATGAAAAAAAAAGTATATGTTTGCGTGCGTGCGTGCGTGCGTGTGTGTGTGTGTGTGTGTGTGTGTGTGTGTGTGTGTGTGTGTGTGTGTGTGTGTGTGTGTGTGTGTGTGTGTGTGTGTGTGTGTGTGTGAGCGTGCGTGCGTGCGTGTGTGTGCGTGTGCCGTGTTTGTGTGTGTGTGTGTGTGTGTGCGTGTGTGAGTGTGTGTGTGTGTGTGTGTGTGTGTGTGTGTGTGTGTGTGTGCGCGCGTGCGTGCGTGTGTGGTGTGTGTGTGTGTGTGTGTGTGTGTGTGTGTGTGTGTGTGTGAGAGAGAGAGAGAGAGAGAGAGAGAGAGAGAGGTCGTCAATTTCGTTCTGCATAACATCGTTGTGGTTATAGTGGTTTCAATGTGGAGTAACAACATTCCGTTTCCCCTTCTTCTCTCAACGATGGATCTTTGACCACACTGTCTCTTCTCTGTCCTTATGAGCAGTCAGCCCTCCTTTCTCGCATCCAGTTCAGAATAGTGTTCCCCCAAAACTTATTTCAAATCATCAGACCAAAGATCATTCCATCATCAAGCTTCTGAGTTCTGGAACTCCCTGTCCGTGTCTCTCAGAAACAGTTGAACATTAAATGCTTTCAAAACCTGGACCTGAGATGGGCTTTTTTTGTCGTGACACACTTTCAACTGAACCTTAAAGCAGGATGCACCGGACTGTTTCTTGTGTACACTTGTGTAAAAATTGTCCTAAGTGTTTGAGTGCAGGTATGCTTGATGCGCTTCGAGCCCACGGCATGGCGTTTTGCACTAGACAGAAGTTCTCATCATCGTCGTCATCATCATCATGATCATCATGATCATCATGATCATCATTATTATCATTATTATTAGCAGCAGCAATAGCAGCAGCAGTAGTAGTAGTAGTAGTAGTAGTAGTAGTAGCAGCAGCAGCAGCAGCAGCATTATCATCATTATCATCACTATCATCATCATCATCATCATCATCATCACACCACCACCACCACCATCATCATCATCATCATTGCCATCATCATCATTAACATTACTATTATTATATCACTATCATTATTTCATTAATCACCATCATTATCATCATCATTATTAGTAATAGTAGTAGTATTGTTGTTGCTATTATCTTTATCATCATCATTATTACTACTATTTCCTTCTACTACTATACTACTACACTACTATACTACTAGTCGTCGTCGTAGTAGTAGTAGTAGTAGCAGTAGCAGTAGTGTACATGCTCTGCCATGCCAAATGAGGTGGGACGTTAACACTAAAGTTGACATGAGCCAACCAGCCTTTGGCATCCACACAGAACTTGCCACAGCCACATGGACAGTCAACACTAAAGTTGACATGAGCCAACCAGCCTTTGGCATCCACACAGAACTTGCCACAGCCACAAGAACAGTCAACACTAAAGTTGACATGAGCCAACCAGCCATTGGCTTCCACACAGAACTTGCCACAGCCACAAGGACAGTCAGGAGAACGCAGACCTTTTCAGGTTGATCAGACCTTGGATTCCCGTTCTGACCAGGATCCACACCAGAGATCCACACCACAGATCACATGTCACCGATCCGCACCGTGGATCCATATCACGGATCCCATACCATAGATCCCACTCCACAGATCTGCACCATACATCCACTTCACAGATCCAGGCTACAGATCCCACACCACAGATCACGTATCACAGATCTGCACCATAGATCCATACCACAGATCCTCACACCACAGATCCAAACACAAAAGATCCATACCTGAGACCCACATCACATATCCAAACCACAGATCCCACACCACAGATCCCGCACCACAGATCCAGACCAGGGATCCCACACCATAGATCCATTCCACAGATCCACAGGGAAATGTACTGGCCTCCTTCTCGGGCGAAAGTCCACCTTTTCAGTAAAATTCATCGAACGCAGTATAACAGTTTTACGTAGTTATTTTTTGTTTTCACTTTTTCTGTGTTGTTGTTTTTTTCGTTTGTTTAGAAGATCCTAAACTGGCCCGTTCATCTAGCACAGCATGGCAATTGTGCGCTGCGTATCCGCGCCGATGTTTTTTTCCTTCTTTCTGTTTTTTTTTTTTCCTATGTTGGTCTTTTTTTTCTCTGTCTTTTTTTTTTTTTTGTTTCTTGTTTTTTTGTTTTTTATTTCGTCATCTGCCACATTCCATTTTCCCTCTGTGTTTTGTTATAATCGGAGTAGTTAGTTTTTCTGCGTAATCCCTGTTGGCAGACAGACAGACAGACAGACAGGCAGACTAATCATCGGACAGACGTGCATGAAAAACAGACTCGCTGCAGGAGATATTACTGGATGAAGCCTTTTTCTGATGCGTTTTTTTTTTTTTTTTTTTTTTTTTTTTTTGTACTGAGACGGAAACGTTTCTTGACTAGAACTAGACGTGTTCAAAACGCGGTTTAATTGTTGGTTTCAAATCTTTTTGTTTACTTTTGTTCGAGCATTTTTTTTTTCTCTGTCATTCAGACGTCTAGTGCTGTCACTGAGAAAACACTGCAGCGCAAGTGATCAATGTCCAAGGTCGTCACACCTTCTCTGATCTCTGTGTTATTTCTTGTGATATAACGCCGGAATATCTTTGACGTTTGCCGTGGATTTATATCTATCAGCCCCCAAGAACTTGTCGATGATGGAATTCCCTCTTATCAATTTGAAATACAGAATTCCCTCGAAAGAAAAGAAGGTGGTTACCTTTTTCTTTTTTTTTTTTTTTTTCTTTCTTTTCGTTTTTTTTTTTTTTTTTTTTTTTTTTTTTTTTCTTTCTTTTTTTTATTTTATAGAGAATATATAAATATAACACCTTATGCGAATGCATTAGTGTGTGAGCTATCTCCGCGCCTAGAATGACGGGCTAGGCGCCTCATTAATGACCATCATTGTCGAGACAGCAGATCATTGGTCTGTAACGAAGCTGTCATGGCATCTTGTAGCCATCAAAACAGTGTGTGACCTCTGACCTCTGTGACCCTCAAAGGCGTGGCACACGACTCGTGTCACAAACATCTGTCAAAAACAAATCCAGCTCCCTGTACTGATGACCCTTCCGGCTCAGGAGAGGGAAAAATGCCGACGGATTTGTCTACCAATCCGAGTTGGTTATACTATTTTGGTGCGTTGAGGACAAAAGGAGGATGGGAAATAATTGGAAGAGATTTCCTGTTCGACATTTAGCCCTTTCAAAAACACATTTACCTTGTTCATAAAGAGGATGAAACGGGATTGACATGGAACAAACGTGAACGAGAAAGTAGACTGTTTAAACTTCAACTTTGTTTTTTCATCTCTGACTCCTTTATTGACTTCTGTTACTTTGTTTTTTTTCCTCTCTGACTCTTTTATTGACATCTATTACTTTGTTTTTCCTCTCTCTGACTCTTTTATTGACATCTATTTACTAGGGACAAAGAGATGAGATCGAGTGACATGTCTGCCGGTGTTCACACCGATACACGGAATAAAAACAACACATACAGATTTGCTAGCTAACGAACTAACCAACCAATTAACTTACTAACTTAGTGACTAATTAAGTAAATGAATGAATGGATAAACGAATGAATAAATAGATACAGGAACGCACGCTAACAATGCTTCTGTCTTTAAAACAATACCCTATCTGTTTATCTATCTATCTCTGTATGTCTATCTATCTATCCTTCCATCTATCTATCTATCTATCTATCTCTATCTATCTATCTATCCATCTATCTGTCTGTCTGTCTGTCTGTCTGTATATCTATCTATCTATGCAGAACAAATAAGTGGCGTGGAAAAAAAAGAAATGAAATGCAGGCTAATAAGACCTCCATCAGTAAAGCAATGATAAGGCAAAGATAAAAAAAAAATGTACACACACAGACACGTAGACAAAAGATAGATAGACAGATAGATAGATAGACAGAAAGGCAGACAGACAGATAATAAATAATAGACAGATAAAGATTTATTAAGAAAAAAAAATGTACACACACACAGACACATAGACAGACAGATAGATAGATAGACGGACAGACAGACAAACAGATAGATAGATAGACAGTCAGACAGACAAACCGATAGATAAACAGACAGACAGGTAGACGTGGATATACGTTGGTATACACAGATATACATGAAGGGACAGGGTGGGTCACATCAGGTCTGACGGTGTCTAAGAATCATGAAAAGAAGCCTGCGCTTGAATCTGACCAAGCAATTATATATGCTGGGAAAAATAAGTAGTGGGGAAAACGGAAGAAGACTGGAACACACATACGAACGTACATGCATGCATCTATTTTATTTATCTATCTATGCATCTGTCTACTTATCTATCTATCTATCCATGTCTCTGTGTGTTTGTGTGCGCGCGCGCGCATGTGTGTGTGTGTGTGCGTGTGTGTGTTGTGTGTGTGTGTGTGTGTGTGTGTGTGTGTGTGTGTGTGTGTGTGTGTGTGTGTGTGTGTGTGTGTGTGTGTGTGTGTGTGCGTGAGTGAATGGTACTGTCTGTACTTTTATATGGCTGTGAAATTTGGGGATATAGTGATTTAAAGCTAATGGAAAGTTTTGAGCTTCATTTTTTAAGCATCTTTTTCATTTAAATCGTTCTACCGAAACAGAGTTGATATGTGGAGAACTAGGAATGTATTCTGTTTCAGTTCAGGTATATGCACGAATGATGAAATTCTGGCCATCCTTACTTTCTCCACAAACAAACAAATATTCATCTAGACTGTACTATATGATTTATACAGAAATCAGGGTTTTACATCCAGGTGGTTGATGTGTATACGGGATGTCCTAATAGAAACAGGATTCGACTGTGTGTGGGAGAAAACAAAAGTTTTCGTCTGTTCACAGTCTCTGTAGAAATGGTCGTAATTCATTAGAAGACATTTACATACGTGCATGGAATGATGCTTTAAAATCTAGTAATAAGTGTTTATTTTACAGAAATTTTAAAACTGAGTTTTTGCCGTGAAAAATATGTTGAAATGTTATCTGATGTTGATATGTACCCACTGATTCGGTTTTTTGCTGTAGCAATCATAAACTAATGACAGAAACTGGCAGATGATTTGGAATACCTCACAATGAACGATTCTGTCGGGACAGCGACCAGAATGACCTTGGTGATGAATTTAATTTTGTGATGAAATTTAACAAATATAACGACATTAGAGATCAGTTTATACCTAGAAAAAATTTACATGTAATAAGTCTGTATTTTACTACTGTCGTTTGCTGTGTGGTGGTAAGAAAGTGTTGCTAAACTTAACGAAGTTTTTTAAAAACAAAGTAAAGTTGTGTAACATTACATTCAGTGTTTTAATTATAGGGAAAATTTGGATGTTTAATTTGTTCATTTGTGTTTGTTTGATTTGTTTCAAGAACTCCATGTCCCAAAAGGGGTCACAGGTTTAAAATCTGTGAATCTTTTGAATCTTTGAATCTGTGTGTGTGTGTGTGTGTGTGTGTGTGTGTGTGTGTGTGTGTGTGTGTGTCTCTGTGTGTGTGTGTGTGTGTCTGTGTGTCTGTATGTCTATCTGAACCATTTCCACACCACCTGCCTCAGAAGACTCATGGAGCATTAAGTGGCAAGATAAGATTCCAGACACTAAAGTCTTCCCTTGTGCTGGCCTGCCTAGTATCTTCACCATCCTAATGCAGTCACACAGCTTCGCCGGGCAGGTCACGTAGTTCGCATGCCAGACCATGGGCTGCCAAAGAAACTATTGTTTGGCGAACCACAACAAGTAAAACGTTCTCATGGAACCCGGAAGAAACGTTCCAAAGACAACCTCAAATCTTCCCTGAAGGCCTTCAACATCAGCCACACAACATGGGAGCAGACTGCCCAGGACAGAGACGGGTGGTGATCAGTTTGTCCGCAAAGATGCAGAAACCTGTGAAAG
>JADBJO010001123.1:150000-167500 GCA_016801955.1 Conus betulinus
AGAGCCATAATAAAACTGAACCTGAATCTGAGTCAGGGCAACAAATCATAATGCCACTCTTATTTTTTTTTCTTTTTGCTGAGCACTATTCAAACTGAAACTGAAACTGGGTCCATGGCAAACTATGGCAACAAATCATATTAATTAATGCCACACCCTTTTCGGCTGAGCTATGGTAAAATTCAAACTGAAACCCTGTCCATGGCAACACATGACATGAATTAATGCCACACCCTGAAACCACGTCCCTAGCAACAAATCATCAATTAATGACACTTCTGTTTTTTTTTCCTCCAGCTGAGCTGTAGTAAAAGTCAAACTGAAACCGCGTCCATAGCAACAAATCACATTAATCAAAGGCACACCCTTTTTGACTGAGTCATAGTAAAACTGTACCAGACAGTGAGTCCCTGGCCGCATGTCGTATCTGTCAGTGCACACACCTTTTTCAGTTGTGTCATGATAAAGCTTAAACTGCGACAGAGAGCCCATAACAACCAATCCTACTGATTAATGCCAAACCCCTTTCGGCTCAGCTGTGATAAACTAAAACTGGAACTGATGCCATGGTAACCAATCATAGTTAACCAATTCCATACCCCCTTTCCGACTTCATTTTGATGGATTATGTTGTATATATAGTCCAGCCGACCGCAAAAGCTATATGAGGGCATTAATCTTAATGAAACTGAAATTAGGTCCACGACAACAATTCGTATTAACCATTGTCACGCCTCTATTTGTTTCAAATATAACATTCAGGTGAAGTCATTCTTTTCATTCATGAATAAGAAATACTCTGATGTGTTCCACGATCAGCTACAGAGTAAGTTCTACTGTAACGCGCATGTTAGTGTTAATGTTTGTCACGATGGAAATTAGATAAATGCAAAGGCAAGTCAACGGTAAATGAAACAAAGAATAAATGATTTGCTGACTGAAAATCTGCAACACCTTTGTCTTTTCGTTGAGTGTACGTCTCTAATGTATTTACGCCCAATCTCTCTCTCTCTCTCTCTCTCTCTCTCTCTCCTCTCTCTCTCTCTCTCTGTTCTGTCTCTCTACTGCTTGTCTCTGTCTCTTCCCCCACTCGCTCTCTCCTCTCTCTCTTCTCTGCATTAGTGAGTGCGTGCGTGCGTGCGTGTGTGTGTGCGTGTGTGTGTGTGTGTGTGTGTGTGTGTGTGTGTGTGTGTGTGTGTGTGTGTGGTGTGGTGTGTGTGTGGTGTGGTGTGAGTGTGTGTGTGTGTGTGTGTGGTGTGTGTGGTGTGGTGTGGGTGGTTGTGGTGTGTGGTGTGGTGTGGGTGTGTGTGTGTGTGTGTGTGTGTGGTGTGGTGTGGTGTGTGTGTGGGTGGTGTGTGTGTGTGTGTGTGAACTATCCTGTCTGAACCCTACATGCACCCACACGCTCCCTCCCTTCCCTGCGCACGCTGAATGGAAATCAGCCGGGCAGCTTTCCATCAGACTTTACATCTCAAATGACCGGTTGGAAAGTCAGTGTCCACAGCTGGTCACCATCAGCAAGGCATGGTGGAACAGAAACACTTCATGCAAAATATCTGAACACACACGTACACACACAAGCACATGCACATACATACACACACTTACTCATACATATAAACAACACACACAACGCGCGCGCACGCACACACACACACGCACGCGCACACACACACACACACACACACACACACACACACACACACACACACACACATACACGCATGCACACACGCACACACACATACACACAGAATTCACACACACATGCGCATGCACACACACACTCACTCACACACACACACACACACACACACACACACACACACACACACACACACACACACACACACCTCTAAACGCATTTCACGCACTTACACACATGCAAACACATGCACAGAATTACACACACACACACACACACACACACACACACACACACACACACACACACACACACACACACGGCTTGAGACAGCGCTGAAATAGTGAAGATTCTCGGTTCTAAATAGGTCGAAGGGAAGACAGGAAGTATTAATCGAAAATTGCTCTGAAAATAGTGAAGTTCAAAACCAAGTAGATAAGAAATAAAAAACACGACAACAACAACAAAACAAAACAAACAACGACGACGACAACAACAACAACACAGCAAACAAACAAATAAACAAAACGAACAAACAAAAACAAAAACAACGAGAAGAAAAACATGGTCCACGAAGGGACGCACTTTTAGTTCGTGCAGGGAATGGCGTAAGTTTCCCGTACGTGCGTCCCTTTGCGCACGCACGCATGGGTTTCAGATGCTGCTCTCTTTGTTCCACAGTTGCTTAATTTTATCTATTCTGTAACCGTGTGTGTGTGTGTGTGTGTGTGTGTGTGTGTGTGTGTGTGTGTGTGTTCGTTGTGTGTGTGTGTGTGGTGTGTGTGTGTGTGTGTGTGTGTGTGTATGTGTGTGTGTGTGTGTGTGTGTGTGTGTGTGTGTGTGTGTGTGTGTGTGTGTGTGTGTGTGTGTGTGTGTGTGTGTGTGTGTGTGTGTGTGTGTGTGTTCGTTCGTGTGTGTGTGTGTATGTGTGTGTGTGTGTGTGTGTGTGTGTGTGTGTGTGTGTGTGTGTGTGTGTGTGTGTGAGAGAGAGAGAGAGAGAGAGGAGAGAGAGGAGAGAGAGAGAGAGTGACAGACAGGCAGACAGACACAGACAGACAGACAGACAGACAGACAGATAGGCAGAAGGTAATACGAATACGAACACGAGTTTGTTTTTTTAAACGAGGGTGAATAGCAAAGCTGAAATCTTTAAACTGTGCCCTCAATAGAAAAATACTCAAGAAGAATAGAGCGTATTAACACAACATGCACAATCATGACAAATAAAGGGATAAAAAGTATGAAACATAAAATCTAGTACAGAAACAGAACGCACACACACACACACACACACACACACACACACACACACACACACACAGAGAGAGAGAGAGAGAGAGAGACTTATTCTGTGTGCTCTGTATTGTCGTTTCTGCCAGGCGATTTCGAGTCGTCAGCAGAATTGGTCTGGAGTTACGGGCCTGTAATTATTTCATCATGGTAGCAAGAGGTACCCTACTTGTGTGTTATCATGACTTAACATTTAAAATCTACAACAACAGCAACAACAACAACAACAACAACGACAACAAGAGAGGTTTTTTTTTTCTCCCTTAGGCAGTGATCGTTTGTCTCCCGTTCTCTCTTGCTCAAACTCCCCGCTCATCACCCTCCATCCCCCTGCCCCCCCCCTCCCCCTCCCTTCGTCCCCACCCCCACCACCCTATCACTCTCTTCGCCTTGGTCTCTAACTCCCCAGTGGCGTCCAGTCCAACGGAACCCGCTGTGCATATATAATGCAACCGACATGAAGACCAAGTCATTTTTTTTTTTTTCTTTGGGGGGGGGGGGGGTGGGGGGTGGGGAGGGGAGTGTGGGGATGGGTAGGATAAGGAAGTCCAACAGCTAAACAGCACGTATTAAACGATTAAAAGGCACAAGTCGTACGTGAAGAGGAAAAGAAAGAGGCAGCTCAAGGCGGACCACAAAAGGGAAAACAGACAGACAGACAGGCAGACAGACAGACCACAAAAAGGAAAACACAGACAGACAGACAGACAGAACCTTTTCAAGCAGGAGATTTTTGACAAAGAGAAACGGTGACCTAAGTAAAACACTATTAGTAGGCTTACTTGTCCCATCTTGTTGTTTTTTTGTTTTCTGTATGCTTTCCCAACGGAAGGACGAAAGGTCAAACACAGTGTGTGTTTTCTGTGTGTGTGTGTGTGGTTTGGTCAGCAGTCAGACAGGACAGCGACTCTCCTCCACCCAAGTCCCCCCCCCCTACCTCTACACCCCCCACCCCCGCCATTTCGTTTTATTCGATTCGGAGTCGGGAGTCGAGGAAGCAGCGTGACGTTGACAATGAATGATTAAATGATTCTCTCTCTCTCTCTCTCTCTCTCTCTCTCTCCCTCTCTCTCTGTAGTCTCTCTCTCTGTAGTCTCTATCTCTCTCTCTCCCTCTCTCTCTCTCCTCTCTCTCTCTCTCTCACTTTTTTGTTTTGTTTGTGTGTTTTGTGTGTGCGTGTGTGTGTGTGTGTGTGTATTGACAGATCCTGTCGACTACTGTGTCCTTGAGAGAGAGAGAGAGAGAGAGAGAGAGAGAGAGAGAGAGAGAGTTCGAGTGTTTTGTTTAAGAGAGGGAAAGGTGTGTGTGTGTGTGTGTGTGTGTGTGTTGACAGATCCCTATCGACTACTGTGTCCTTGAGAGAGAGAGAGAGAGAGAGAGAGAGAGAGAGAGAGAGAGAGAGAGAGCGAGCGAGCTTGCAAGCAGCGACGGACAACTGGTCAGGCGTCCTCTCTCCAACCTGTCAATCATCGAATGGCGTCGTGGATTTCGATTTGACTGACATGTGTCTAAGGCCTTGGCTCCACCCACCCCCGAGGCTATTGATTCCCCACTGTTCTGGTGGCTTCCCTTCCCACGTAAAACAGTCGCTTTCAGATAAACACTCACATCAATCTGACTGAGCTGAACTGCAAAGAGGGAACAACAGAAAGCCTGTAGAACCGGGTTTCGAAGCAGTTTGGTGGCGAGACAGGTAAGGTTCTTTTCTTTTTTTTTTTTTTTTCATTAAAACTTTTCCTTTTTTCCTTTTTCTTTTCTCTTCTTTTCCTCTTCTTTGTTTCTGTCGTTCTTGAATGTACTGGATTTTCTCTCACTAGATCGCAAGTCTCTGTTTCTCTGTCTGTCTGTCTGTCTGTCTCTCTCTCTCTCTCTCTCTCTCTCTCTCTTTCACACACACACACACACACACACACACACACACACACAACCTGTCTTTCTAATTGTTTTCCTTTTGCTTGATGTAACTGTTTCGTTTTTCTTTTCTTGGTTACTTGTTAATTTGGTCTTCTCTTTTCTCTCTCTCTCTGTGTGTGTCTGTGTGTGTGTGTGTGTGTGTGTGTGTGTGTGTGTGATGCTTTGTGAAGTGCTGATGTATGAAATAAAAAACATACTCATTATTCTATGTCGCTTTAATGATTAAAAAAAAAGTACTCAATACGCCATTGTCAAGATGTTCAAAAACGTTAAGGAAATTCTCTGTCTTTCTCGTCACAATTTCCTGGGTTTATTACACGATTCTCTCCCCTTTTCTTTCCATCCCACTCGCCTTGATATAATCATACGATGCATTACATTCCTTATTTGCGTGTGTGTGGAGGGGTGCTAGTGGTTATTGTTGGGATCTTTTCTCTCTCGCTGTTGTTGCTGTTGTTGTTTTTGTCGTTGCTGTTTTTTGCTGTTGCTGTTGTTTTGTTGCTGTTGTCGGCAGCAGGGGACAGCTGACTGAGGGTCTCTGTGAGAGAGGGACTCGAGAGATTCAGTATGAATGTCGTGAATGTGAGAGTCTGCCGTCTTCACCCCTCCACAATATTCCCTATCCCTCTCCCTTTCCCCTCACTTCCCCCGGCCTCTCTCCAGCTGCCTCACCCCATTCACACACCCCACCCTTTTCCGTTTCCTCCAGTTCTCTTTCACATGCGTCATTGTTATGACGATGACGATGGTGGCGATGTTGGTGTTTAAAATTTCATGTTCGTTTACTATAAAAACTCCTTTGTGTGTGTATGTGTGTTATTATTATTATTATTATTATTATTATTATTATTATCGTCATTATCATCATTTTTATGATCATTTAAGGATCGATCGGTAGACATGACACCCGTTCTTGGTTCAGGCCCTTTACAGCAACGACCCCCCCCCCCCCCCCCCCCCAACCCAACCCAACCCACCCAACCCATCCCCCCTTACTCCCACCCCCTGCCCACTCCCTTCTCCTTTTCTCTTCCTCCTCGCCCCACGATTTCTGATCTTTGCCTCATCATGCCCCATCTTCCAACCATTGCCTTCCCCCCCTCCCCCCCCCCCCCCCCCCCCCCCCCCCCCCTTCCTCCTCCACCCTCACCTTTACCTCAAAACCTCGGTCTGGTGTTGATAACCTTTGGCTTTCATACTTTCCACCTTGAATCTCGATTCCACCCTTGTCTTTTCAATTCGCTTTGTCCCGTAAGTGACCCTGTGTGTGTGTGTGTGTGTGTGTGTGTGTGTGTGTGTGTGCGTGCGTGCGCGCGCGCGCGAATGTGTGTGTGTGTGTGTGTGTGTGTGTGTGTGTGTGTGTGTGTGTGTGTGTGTGTGTGCGCACGCGCGCGCGAATGTGTGTGTGTGTGTGTGTGTGTGTGTGTGTGAACGTGCGCGCGCACAGGTGCGCGCGTGCAAGTTTACATAGGAGGGGGTATATGCATGCAGACCTATATGTGGGATAGTATGGGTGTGTGTGTGTCGGGGAGAGAATTTGTTGTCAAGTGTAACTGCACTGGTATTTCTTCCCACCCCCCCCCCCCCCCCCTTTTTTTTTTTTTTCTTTTCCTTTTTCAGTTTGAGTGATGTTCCTTGTTTATCCTGTAGCTGTGGTCGGGTATTCTGATCTGTGTTTTGATCAGTGAATAAAGTTTCTTTGAGGAAGGCAAGATTGCCGAAACATAAGAGAAAAATGTACTTGTTGTTTTTTGCTTTCTTTGCTGTGATCAATGATCATATATATATATATATATATATATATATATATATATATATATATATATTAGGTTGTCTGTTCGTAACAAAACATAAGAATCCCCTACGAACAGTAATAATAAACGGTTATCTAAACTCCGATTTAAAATTGGCTACCATAATATACGCCGACTCTGGATAAATTACAAAAAAAAATAACTTCCATTTTGTCAAATTCAAATAGTTGTCTCCATTGTTTAGGTTTCTCTGAAATTTGGATGTCAAATTAAATTCCAAATGATTTAGTAATGATTTCAGGGTACACAGTCTCACCAGGAAAGATGCTACAACAAAATTAAGAAACGGATCTTGTGGGACATGCACATCATTCAATAGAGTGATCCATAGTTTTGATAAATACAATATTGAGAACAGCTGAGCAGAGATTTTTTTAAAGGGACTAAACCACTGTTGGCAGGATTGTTTGTTGTGTACCAAATCTCTTCTGAACAAGTGGAGTGGTTTGATCGTTTTGAATCCATGATGGAAGATGCCTGTGCTTATTCGCCTGTGTCTATCCGTCAGGTGTTCTTGTTTGATGATTCCAACATATATTTGTTAAAATCCACTATGAGTATACGGAAACCAATTTTTGTGTCGTATTATTCAACAGAGATACTAAAAAGCCCCGAGAAGAAAAACGTTGCATTATAAAGTGCTCATTGATCATATCAACGGAAAAAAAATTAACATTACAGAAATATCTGTGCCAGCGTTCGGTCTTAGTGATCTTTTTCCACTTTGTCTAACTTGGTTAGAAAAAAAGGGTTTCAGAGGTCCCAAAGGCAATCATGTGTGCACACATTTTCGTTGCTATACGTCTTTTCATTCTGATGATTTTTCTGCATGATTTATTGCACCGCAAATTTTACTAATGTTTTCCGACATACTGGTCCTGACCAAACACTCAAAGCTATGGCACGTTTCTCCCTTTCTACGATGACCATTCCTCTCTAATGTTACACGCATCAAATCCGAAGGTCAAACGCCATAGCTTGATGATGAAATCATTGCAGCCAGTAAAATTCGTGAATTCTTGTTACAGTTAGATATGCTTACGTAACAACGGTAAAAGTAACTGCTATGACAAGGTTTACTCATAGTACTCATTTTAGTGACCTAATCTTATTCAACACACACACACACACACACACACACACACACACACACACAAAATCGATCTGGAAAGCCACAAATTAATTGTCTGGTAAAAATCATTAACACCTGTAGCTCTTTCACCAACAGACTTGTGTAAAGCAAATCCCAGTTGGCACTTTTCTACCATGGCAGACAAAAATGTTAAGGTTAATTGCACGAAACACAACGAAAACTATTGATAGTAAAAGAATTTTGTGATGGTAAAGGAATAGTGTCCAAGCTTCATCTTCAATTCATCATTGAACACGATGTATATAGAGAATTAAACTTGTTACAATGGTCTAAATGTAAGGAGCTGGATGATATAGCAAAATTCTGAAAATCCTTGCACCTATTATTTCTGAAATTCTTACTTATATTTATATCTTTGTATTGAGAAATGTTGTTATAACGTTGTTATCGACAATATTTAAAAGACGCCAAAGTACTGCCGTTCTTTAAATCAGGTGATCCACCTGACCCTTCGAATTACAGATCAACATTATTTCTATCCAATTTGTTTAAACTTTTAGATGAAAAAAAAGTATCTTAACCAAAATATCAAGGCGGACTCATTACACATCATTTCTCATATCCTAATGCAGGCGGATTCAGAGAAAATCATTCCTGCCGTACAGTACTTGAAGTGCCAGTCTTGTGGAATGGTGTCATTCAAACATCAATAATGATCTTCTCACGGGTACAATTTTTGTGGATTTTGTCAAAGCTTTTGATGTCATTGACCATGATCTTCTCTGAAGAAATCTAAATCTATATGGTTTATCACCAGAATCTGTTAAACTTCTTTCATCTTTCATGTGTAGCAGAAGGCGAGTACTCTTCCAAGATTTAGATCATCATCTTTCATGCTTGTCAGTTTTGGTGTCTGTTAGGGTTCGGACTAACGACCAATACTACTACTTACAATTTACATTAAAGATTCTGTTCTTCACGTCCCGTCATCTTGTGCTGTTGATACCACTCTCCATAATACGGTTGAAAAGGTAGACTTAGTTTTTATACTGTTTACAGAATGGCGTTGATTAACTTGTTAATCGGACAGAACTTAACAGTCTGGCACTTCATCTAAAAAATCACTGTTCTAGAGGAACTGAAAGTCTGTGATAAACTTTTCGGTGAGGATAGTTATCATAAACTATTTGATCTCATCATGAACAATGAATTATTTTCGGGGAACAATAAGCTGCAATTTGATCTTTTAAAACTATCCGATAACGTCTTTCAACTTAAATTCAGTTAAACAGTTTTTGGATCAACATACTCGGAAACTGTTTCTACGCTTACGTTCTGCTTACATTGAAAGTAATGTAGCTCAATATGCCACCACAAGTTAGAATTCAGCCAGTAAAATAACCTCCTTAAATTATCTCGAAAGACTTGACAGATGTCCTGTTCAACTGCTAAATATGCCATTACATGTTAGAATTCAGCCAGTAAAATAACCTTCTTAAATTATCTCGAAAGACTTGACAGACGTCCTGTTCAACCGACTCTTTTAACTCATCTTCTCTGGAAGTAAGTATGTATAAAGAACTTAACATTCTTCCCCTGAATCTCAAATATATCTTCAACAAAGGAGTCTTTATGCATACAGTTCTGTATAATCTTACACTCTACTATTTCGGCGATAAATTTATTTTCAGTACGACATGTTCGAAATAAATGTACGATATCTATCCTTTGCCCAAGAATTGATCTTTTTATGACATTGCTCACATAAATAGGTGGAGAATGAAACCCTAGAGGACATGAAAACGAAAGCAGTTTGTCATCATTCAAAAAAGCATATCACAGACATTTAATGGGACATTCATGAATATGTAAATGACTTTCTTTGAAAAACTTGTATTTCTATGGTCAGTAATTCATTACTGACCTGACTCACTGTCCTCCACCACCACCATCTCTCTCTCTCTCTCTCTGTCTCTCTCTCTCTCTCTCCATCCCCCTTCTCTCTCTCGTTTTTTTTTTAATACGCTGCATTTTTCAGTGCATCTGTTTTAGTCTGCATTCATGTTTCTGTAATGTACATTTTCTCAACGACTTGTTATTTAGTGCACAGAGAGAGAGAGAGAGAGAGAGAGAGAGAGAGAGAGAGAGAGAACGAGACAGAGATAGACGGAGAGGGAGGGAGGGCAGGGGAGAGACAGCGAGAAGGGGGGGGGGGGGTGGGGAAGGGGGGGGGGGGGGGGACATCTCCATGTGTCCAAACACTAAGGTATCACCGCCAGACAGGTGCACACGCAGTTTTTGCCGGACGCTGAAACGGATGCCCATATATCCGTCACCGTAACCATAAACAGAACAGAGGAATAAGCGCCCTAAGCTGTCGGTGAAAACGTGTGGCTCCAGGGGCTTTAAATCTGATAGACCGTCTCTGTGAACAAATCGGACGTGAAGGGCTGAACCAAAGTGGCTGCATAACCAAGTAACCGGTCCCCTGTCTCTCTCTCTCTCTCTCTCTCTCTCTCTCTCTCACACACACACACACACACACACAATTATTCTTTGCTACCTCATTTTACTTCCCCCCTCCTCCCTTTTCAGTGGCATCATTTCTACACCTTGAATTCGGACTCTCCCACAAAGACAGATTCAAAGCGAGGTGAACGCAGGCGGAAACTGAAACAAACTTAAAAGAAAAACAAAAGTTCCATCATCCCGCCGAACAAACAAATTGCAAGACAAAACCCGACTCGTTTCGACCTCTTCTTCAGGGAGGATAAACAACATTCAGGATAATGAAAACGAAGAATGAGCAATCACTTATTTTCTCAAACTGGGCTAAAAAATGGATGTTGAAGAAGATAATTATGATTGCTCGTTCTTCCAGAGGTCGAAACGCGTCGTGTTTTGTCTTGTCATTTGTTTGTCCATTTCATCCGGCGGAGTAATATGATTTTTTTTCAACTTTTTCTCCCCACAAAGAGCCAGAGCCCGAATTCTCCAGTTGCAGCCCTGGTAAGGCAGTGTGCAGCGAGTGATCAACATGAATTCATCATGAGGCAGCCCACCAGGGGAGACAATCAAACAGCGCCATGCTTGTTTGATCCGTGGTCTCGTACGCCCTGAGAGCGATTAAAAAAAAAATCTCTTACTCACCATTCTTTGCATACATTGATGTTAAAAGCATAGCAGATCGCGCTTTGCTCGTTTTAACTTCTTCGGGTAACGACATTCATTTTTGTTGGCGACCCGCTGCTACTGATTCGCGACACAGTGACCTACTTACCTGGGACAAAGAGCCGCGCGCCGGTCATTCGAATTCAGATGGCCACCGCTGTATTAAAAAAAAGTCCAGTCTCCTTCCATTCTACAAACCTTCATCTAGGTCATGCAGACGATCTTTATTGGATGCCATTTTCTATAAACTAAAAGTACCAGAGCCCCGAGTTAACTCCGTTGTGAATTAATCTTTATGATTGCTGTCATTTTAATATTTTTTCTTCCGCTTATGACAAAATTCTTAAAGTTCTGTGCTATATCTAGCTGCTGAAGACTTGTGAAACTTTCATTTCTGACTCGCACATCGTTGGACAGCAACTTGCATGTTTTTTTGTTTGTTTTGTTTTTTGTTTTTTTTTTTTGTTGTTGTTGTTTGTTGTTGTTTGTTTTGTTTTAATCCACGGCGGCCAGGTAGCTGACTTTGCGTTGATGATGTGTGTGTATTCAGGGTCGCAATCGACTGACTACTAATTCGCCTTGATCGGGAAACTCTAAAAATGTCACACATCGCTGGATTTGTCTTGAAACCAGCTATTGAACGGTAGTATCACATAATTATATCAGGGCTTGTTCAGTTTTGAGAAATTCATATTTTTCTACCGAACGGTGGCTCAGCCTGACCCTCAAAAACCACTTCAAACTTACTTTACAAAATAACTGTGGAGATCCATAAACTGAATTTAGAATGATTGAAAAGCTAGTGTTTAGCTCTTTGATTTTGCTGGCATTCTGTTACTATATCCGTGAAGGAACCATGGGAGGGAATAGGGTTTCGTTACATGACCGTTAGCACAGATTGGTCTGAAAACGGTTCCTCGGAGAGCGACTTGCCTTTCAGCTCAGGCGGCTTTATAGCGTTGCGGTCTGGTGGTCGCATATTTCAAAGGCCGTAGTCCAGCTGATCAGTCACGCGTTCACTCATTGTGAGGTGAGATAGCAGAGAGTGGCTGCACACCAAAAACCAATGCGCCAAACCATTGCTTAAGGAGCTGAGTATTTATAGGCTGGCGCAGTTAGATTGTTTTGATCATTTTAATTGTGTCTGAAAATTGATTCTCCACATTCTTCTTTTCATATGGCCATCAAGGTACAAGCCAGGTGGTTCCAAGCAGACAGATTGAAATCTAAGGAATGAGACTATTTAGCGCTTCGAGCTGGCGCAAGGGTAGGGTCACTGGTGAGTGCAAAGGCCTGAAATGTGTGTCAACTAAAGGGAAGATCATATATTAGAAGACTGTTTGTGATTTCATAGGCGAAAAATGTCCCAAAACGAGGGAAATAATTGGTGGGGAAGTTGCTCTGTTGATCAACTATCAGTAATGTTCAACATTAAACGCTGGCTCAAACTCATGGTAGGCCTTACATGGATGATGTAGTGTTTTAGTGCAACATTCTAATTGTGGCGTGTAGCCAGTGCCGAGAGAGAGGCGGTGGATCTCTCTTCAGGGTGTGTGGTGGAAAGGTCAACGTCGGTCAGCGCAGCCAACCTTCCAACGACTGTGGGTGACGGTGGGTCTAGCATATGGCGCCAGGGAACGATTCGTGGACGAACAACTGCGGCCAAGGAATGAAGAAAAAGCTACACTGAACGTGCCAGTGGGAAGCAGAGAAGTACTGTCCTCACCAAACCGATCATCTGGGAACAAATCCTGCACCTCCCCTGGGACCCTGCGCTGGGTTGACACAGGATGCAGGCATGCATAGGACGTGCCATTAAGACAGCAAAGGCACATCACTGCTCGGGGAAAACGCAATTGTCTGACAAAATCGAGTTCGATAAACGTCGGTCGCCGTCACTGAACTGTGGTCCATTAAAACTGCGGTCATTGGCAAGACGGCCCCAGCCCGTAACCTCCACCTTGTGGTTGAACAACTGCAGTAAATCGGCCCAAGCAATTAAATATAGCGAGCAGAGAGGTATCCGCCGAGGCAGGCACACGTCTCACTCACGACAACAAACACACCCAACACTTATATAAGCTTACACAATGATTTACAGCAGCCATATTCTATTTAGTAGAACTACAGATAATCTTAAAAAAAAAAAAAAAAAAAAAAAAAGAAAACTGCGTCAGGTAGAACTTGAGGGCAATAACAGATTCATGCCTCAACACATGTCATGTCATGTCTCTTTCTGCGTCGGAGAGAAGGGATTTTTTGTAATTGGGCGAATGCCCTGGGACCAGCATTGTGTGCGCGCGTACATAGCGTGTGTACACTAATAAGATCTTTTCTTAAATAAAAAAAGAAAGATGCAATAGGATTTGGTCTGTATGAGAAAGACCTCAATCTGCACAATTAGACTCGATGTCAATAAACTCAGAGCCCCCAGACCCCCCCCCCCCCCCCCCCCCCTCATGGGAGTGTGGGGAAATCGCGCTTGCCAAAACGCATACCGATTGTCCCTTCAACAGAGAGGAGAGCGTGACGAGTGTCCTACAGCGTCACAGATCACTGGTTTTGGAGAGGACGTGACAGTGAGACTCGCCAGTAATGGTAAAGTGGACAAAGTGTGATGTTCAATGACCGGCAGAGTTCAATGTCCTGCAGTTATTTGCCCTGTTGAACTGAATGATGATAATGAAGTCACATTCTACAGCGTCCATCCTAGCAATGTAAGCTACAGGGCGCTTTACAAGTTTTAACAATTCAACATCGTAGATATACGCAGGGGACACACACACACACACACACACAGGCACACACACACACACACAACCGCAGTCACACACACAACCGCAGTCGGTGGACGTGACGATGGCAGTCATTGTTCAATCTTCTCTCTATTAGGCGCTGCCTGATGCGACAACTGTGGCCTGGCAAACCATCTTTCGGGTCGGCATGGTGGGGAACTCCTCATGTGGCTGGACTGACCCATTTCTCTTTTAGCCCTAGCCAATGAGGACCATAGAAGGGACTCTAGCAGCGCTCCAGTGATGTCCATCCTGTCCCTCTTTGCAGCGGCTTCACAAGGCACAGGACCATCGCCAAGCGACCAGGAAGAAGGCCGCCACCCAGTGGCCCTGAAGACAGGCCTTTAGGGGGTGGGAAGCGGTGAAGATCACAGGCGGCCACAGTCGGCTGACCAGCACCACAGAGTGGACACCTGCGGACACCAGTTGACCATGAAGAAAGAAGAGGACCAAGACTCCAGTCAGGTCGACAACTAAACAAGACGGGACAACCCCCGTCCGGAACCAAGCCGAAGACTCCTGCCAGCGACCAGACATTCTGCCACCACTACTACTGACTTTACTGTCGTTGATGAAGGTGCGTGCGTAGGACATATATCTCAACACTTTCGGGTTTGCTACGGTGATCAGCACTGTACTGTGGCAGCTAACTGTGAAGTATGAATTTGATTGTGTTTGTCATTTAGGAATAGTTTCAAACATAAAAGTGTTTCGTGTGGTTGCACAATAACGGCCAGTATGAAAACGTCTAATGTAAGCAAAGTGCCATGTATTTCAGTAATAATTATTTCAATTGGCGACTAGCTGCTGAAAATGAAAAAAATAAAACAAGCTTGCACGTATGACCTTGTGTAAGCCTGCACTGCAATCTATACAATCTGGCAATTGAAAAAAGAATCCGTCTCAAGCCCTTACTCTGATAGCGTCACACATACATTTGATACACTAATAGTCCACAGTGAACCATCAATTCCATTATTTCCATTCTTTTACCAAACTTGGCCCAGGTATGTTGTTTGGTAATAGAAATCAATGCTTTTTATGCTCTTTGAAAATCTGTAAATACTACATAAGCTTTGTGATCATGCAAAATGTTTTTTTAAACAGTAACTAAGAAGTTATTCTAGATGTAATCGATAATTGCGAATCGTTTGTTTTTTCAAAAATCTGGTTGATGATCATATACAGAATTATCATCTTTTACTTAACTGTTGTTGATTATATAGCCTAGTACTCGACTATTTCATCACTTGTATCGAAAAGAGAAATTATTCCCCTTTTGAAATGAAAAAGCCAGATAACTGATTTTAATCTAGCAACAAGAAAATACACTAAAAAAAAAGTTGAGCCTATGTTTGCTATTATCGTTGCTGTTATTGTAGCCGTTCTCGTCATTTTACTGTGTTGCTGGATTTATCTCGCACACACACACACACACACACACACACACACACACACACACACACACATTATATATATATATATATATATATGTGTATGTGTGTGTGTGTGTGTGTGTGTATTCTTGATTTTATGTTCCCATTTTCTTGTATTTTTTGTAATTTTTAAATTCAAATCTTTGCCAAGTCATTACTATAATGACGGAAGAATTGGTAGCCTGCACTTGTTTTCCCCTACCACTTAAGCACTGTTCATAGTATATATATATATATATATATATATATATATATAGAGAGAGAGAGAGAGAGAGAGAGAGAGAGAGAGAGAGAGAGAGAGAGAGAGAGAGAGAGAGAGAGAGTTTTGCTGTATAAAACAACATCAACAACATGATATTAACATTTATGAATGCTGTTCAGGAAGTTTTGCATAAAATGTTACACGTAGTAATGCCTTTTGAAAACGTTTGGAGAAGTATTCACATGAATTTGCAAACAGTAAGTTTTTTTTTCCACAACCACACACACACACACACACACACACACACACACACACACACACACACACACACACAGAGAGAGAGAGAGAGAGAGAGAGAGAGAGAGAGAGAGAGAGAGAGAGACTCAAGATTCAAGTTAATTAAACTTTATTCACGTTTTAGGCCATAGCCGAGAGCTGATTACAGTCATCTTAGCACCTGAGCAACTGCATACCAAACACAACTAATACTGATTCAGAATACTACTTCGTGACAGAATAAATGAGAGAGAGAGAGAGAGAGAGAGAGAGAGAGAGAGAGAGAGAGGCAGGACAGACAGACAGAGATGGAGTGTTCGACGTAGAACGTGCAGGTCCAGAGAGTGGACAGGAGACGTGAGGAACGTTATCAGGCACAGGACGCTGGAAGTAGACGAGCTGGTGGTTGCACAAGCCGTGTGTCGGTCAACAAACACCACCATGGGGACAGGCAGGCCCAGACAAGTGGGAGACACACTCAAGTGTGCCCTGCAGTGTGTGTGTGTGTGTGTGTGTGTGTGTGTGTGAGAGAGAGAGAGAGAGAGAGAGAGAGAGAGAGAGAGAGAGAGATGTGTGTGTGTGTGTGTGTGTGTGTGTGTGTGTTTGTATATGAGGGGAGAGAGAGAGAGAGAGAGAGAGAGAGAGAGAGAGAGAGAGAGAGAGAGAGCGTGTGTAAGTGCATGTGCGTGTGACAGGAGAGAGAGAGAGAGAGAGAGAGAGAGAGAGAGAGAGAGAGAGAGAGAGTATACACATTTTTGCTTTCTCATCGTCTGAACTCTCTCAGTGGCAAAATATAGAAAGAGAAGGGGTTAGTTACCACCAAGGACACAAACAGCGTACAGGATGGTTCTGTGCTCTGTGTCCTTGGCGGTAACTAATCCCCCCCCCCCCCGCCCCCCTCCTCCCTTTCTAAATTTTGTTTCATTTTCCACCCTTAGTCACTCCGTTTTGAACCTTCTCTCAGTGGCATTACTTCTATAGGTCGCCCATTGCGCCCTCTCCCCAAGCACAGCCACATCTGGATTTGTCCTGCTGTAGCCCAGCACCGGCAACCCACATAGAGCAGTCGGTGTCATGTAGTCATCAGGCAATCCTCTAGAAAGGAGGGAATGGGGGGAGTGGAGCAGTATGCTTGTGGCTCCACGCCCTGTTTTTGGACGCAGCACCTTCACACACACACACACACACACACACACACACACACACACACAGAGGCACGTGCACACACACACACACACACACACACACACACACACACACACACACACACACACACACAGAGGCACGCGCGCACACACACACACACAACACACACACACACACACACCTAAAATGGCGTTTGCAGATTTGAGGCATGAAGAACCGTTTTTTGAGTAAATACTAATTCTGTCCCTCGTCAGTCTGCCATTTCAGCTCATGCCTATCCTAAAACTCATGGGACATGAACATATATCCTGTCTGTCGGTACTTGGGCTAATGACTTTGTTTTTAATTGACTGCTCATCAGCATCCCTTTTTTGCATTAACTGAACACATACGCATCAACATGCATGACAGTAATTGAACGAACTAGCCGAGGAACACTAATTGTCTGTCACGTGGAGGCATGGGGAGTGTCCTGCCTGCGCACTGTAAAGCATCACTGCTAGTCATTGCGCCAACATGTGCTTCGCTAGCGCTCCAGAACTCTCTTGTCTGCTGGCTCATGATGTTGCTCTCCGCCCGAGGTAATAAGGTTCTCTGCGTTTTGCTGATTTCAGTGGTGAAAGTGACATGGCATCATTTCTTTGCACTCACAGCAACCACAAGAACGAAGTCTCAGAATGTGGTCGTGTTAACTTTGCTGTCACTACACAAATACATA
>JADBJO010001123.1:170000-177500 GCA_016801955.1 Conus betulinus
GAGAGAGAGAGAGAGAGAGAAAGAGTGAAAGGGGGAGGAGGAGAAGGAGGAGGAGGAGGAGGACAACTCAAACTGGAACAAGCAAGACGTTCTACTAACTCTGCCAAAATGTTAACGAGAGAGAGAGAGAGAGAGAGAGAGAGAGAGAGAGAGAGACAGACAGAGAGAGAGAGACTGAGACTGAGAGGTTTTATCGACCCTGCAGAAAATCAAACGAGAGAAACCAAACATTCTTCATCCACGCAAGAGGCTTCGCCATAGCAATAGTTTTCACTGGCTGGCAGCCCTCCTCCATCTTCGAGTGTTTTCAGCAAATAAAATGTCAGTTGTGCAAACGAACGTGTAGGAATGTCCTTAATTGTAAAGGAATAAACTCCACAGAAATTTGTCAGGTCTCATAAAAAAGAGGACGGGATAAGATAAGATAAATTATAATGGTTAGATTACACACACACGCTCTCTCTCTCTCTCTCTCTCTCTCTCTCTCTCTCTCTCTCTCACACACACACACACACACACACACATATATATATATATATATATATATATATATATATATATGAGAGGTATAGGCGAAGGGGTATTTTAGTCATAGACAGTACAACATTCACAAACGTAGGGGGGGGAAAATGACACGAAAAGTAACAAATAGAACACAAACTGGTGTAAAAAAAAAAAAAAACAAACAAAAAAAAACCGAAACAAAAAACGTAGAGAATAGCTGTAAAATTGAGTAAACCATTGAAAAAACGTAGAGAATAGCTGTAAAATTGAGTAAACCATTGAAGGTAGAAGTTATATTCAGTAACCAGTTGCGAACAGTTTCAAAATTGGGGTCAAAAGCGGTAAAAGTGACAAAATCTAAAATAACAGTGGAAAACACAGGAACAAAGGTATAAAACTTGGTAAAAAGGTGGTAAAATGTATCGAAAAGTGCAAAGAAAGTTCAAATGTGACAAAAATGTTACAATGCATGTTTTTGCTGTAAACAAAAGTCATTAAAAAGCCATGAACGGTTTATTTAAGGCAGTGAAAACTAGTAAAATGCAATGCTAACAAAGGGTGATAATTATAATCTTGCGAAAAAAACTGTGAAATACAGTTTAAAGTTATCCGTGTGAAAATCCCTGGTTACGCAACGTAGTAAACAGCATCAACACATAGTGAAAAACAATTTACGTGTAGTAAACGCCGGCAAAATTTTGTAAACAGGAATGAAATGTAATAAACATGTTGTAAAATGTGCTGTTACATAGCGAGAAGTAGTAACATGAAGTAAAAAGTAGCAATACGAAGCGAAATGAAGTAAAGTAATAAACTATTGTGAATACAGTAAAACATGATGATATCTCGTGAAAAGTAGTAAACAGGTAGCGAAAAATAGTCATTACATGTAGCAGAAAATGGTAACATGTCGTGAAAAGAAACAACAAATAGTGAAAAGTTGTAACACTTCGTGAAAGAAGTAACTACTGCAACATAACGTGAAAAGTAGTCGTGAAAAATAGTAACGTGTAATGAAAAGTGGTAATATGCTGTGAAAAATAATAATTACATATCGTTAAAGTAGTAACGTGTAAAAAGAAAAAAAATAGCAATATATCGTGATAGTGGTATATCCTGGAATGTAGTAGTAGTGACAGGGCGTGCTGAAAAGTAGTAATTGCATATAACAGGACTAACGTGTCACGAAAGGCAGTAATAACATGTGACCAAAAAAAACAAAAAAAGAAGAATAGCCCGAAAAGTAGTATTTACATGCTATGAAAAAGTAGTAACATGTCGGAAAAAGTAAGTAACTACAGGTCGGGAAAAATAGCAATTACACATCGTAAAAAATTGAAATTACATATTGTGAAAAATAGTATTTACACGACGTGAAACGTATTAATTACATACTGTGAAAAGTAGTAATCACATGTCATAAAAAAGCAGAAAAACTACATGCCGTGGAAGGTAATAAAATTGTGAAAAGTAGTGCTTACATGTGAAAAGTGGCCAGATGTTGTAAAAAGTAGTAATTACATGTCGGGAAAAGTTGTGATTACATACCGTGAAAAGTGGAAAGTAATAATAACAAGTCGTAAGAAGTAGTGATTAACATATCGTGAAAAGTAGTAATACGTCTTGAAAAAAGGTATTAATCACGTGCTGTTAAAAATGACTAATTATATTGTGATCAAAATCAGATGGCCAGAAAAAATCAACAATGAAGATCTATGGAAGCAAGCAGGACAGGAACCAGTGGCCAAACAGATTCTGCGGAGGAAGTGGGGCTGGACTGGACACACTCTCAGGAAGCCAGCATCCAGCACAACACGCCAAGCCCTGACATGGAACCCGCAGGGGAAAAGGAAGAGAGGCCGACCTCGCAGCAGCTGGAGGCGAGACACTGAGGCAGAGATAAAGAGGCAGGGGACCAACTGGACAGGCATTCAGCGAGCAG
This sequence comes from Conus betulinus, assembly GCA_016801955.1. Classification (NCBI taxonomy): domain Eukaryota; kingdom Metazoa; phylum Mollusca; class Gastropoda; order Neogastropoda; family Conidae; genus Conus; species Conus betulinus. Next base: position 172,447 of record JADBJO010001123.1, read on the forward strand.
CCCAGAACCGAGTGCGATGCGATGGCGGAGTGTTGTCGATGGCCTATGCTCACCTGATTTCATTGGACGAAGAGTTGTTACATGTCATGGAAGTGGTAACGTGTTGTGAAAAACGGTAATTACACGTAACAAAACGTAGTAACAAGTCGTGAGAAGGAGTAACATGTCTCGACAAGGAGTACTCTATCATGAAAGGGAGTAACATGTCGTGATAAGCAGCAACATGATGGGAAATGGAGTAACATGTAGTAAACAGTGTAGCAAGAACCAGTAACATATAGTGAAAAAATGGTAGCATGTAGCAAAAAGAAGTAATATATTTGAAGAAGCGTGCAGTGAAAATCAGTAACATTTAATGAAAATTAGTTTACCTGTAGTAGTAGTGGTAAGTAGTAGTAGTAGTAGTAGTAGTAACAGCAGCAGCAGCAGCAGCAGTAGTAATAGTCGTAGTAGTAGAATTGGTAGTAGCAATAGCAAAATGAGGAAATGAGGAACCTGTAGTAATAGTCACATATGGTCAAAAGTGGGGGAAAAAATGGTTTAATAAAATAACATGAAGCAACACGAAATGAAACATAGTGTGAAGTATGGTTGATTTGATGAACCCACTGCTTGACGAGGTTAGACAGAGACATTGTCCTGGCTGAACTCGGCACTGAGTGGTTGAACAGTCACATGCATGCACTCATTTCTCTGTTTGTGTATTGGATTGGTCGAACCATGTTGGCATTGGGACAGAACAACCTGAGAGAGAGAGAGAGAGAGAGAGAGAGAGAGAGAGAGAGAGAGAGAGTATGAATATGAATATGAATATGAATGTTTATTCAGATTAAAGCCATGGCCTTAAACTGAAAGGGTTTACATAAACAAACAAACAAGTTTACAAATAAATAAACTGGCAAATAAATAAACTCTTCATGCATATCAAACTTGAAAGATGAAAACAAAAGTTTACATTATACACTGCTTCATAATTTACATCAAGAAGACGTTGCCCGGAATCTCTCATTTCTTTCATAAATATACCAGTGCTAAATTCAAGGGATTTCTTTTTTTTTTTTTTTAATTATTTCTTCTCATTTATTGTCGGTAGCAAGAGAATTAACCGACAATACATTTTTCAGTGAAGTGTTTAGACTGACTTAATTTCATACTTACATCGCGTACAGCAGGACAAAAAAACAAAACAAAACATGGACTTTTTGTCTTTCTCTCGCTGTGTTACACAGGCGATATGTCCGTTCATTTTCATTAACAATACACCTTAAAAAAAAAAAAAAAAAACGATAGCAAGTAACGCGGGACACTCAGATCAGAAACTGGTCAATGCATATTTAAAATATTATGCATTCTTATCTCAGTATATCTTTCTAACGTGTGTGTCGACTTAACGACTTTGTATTGAGCAAATCTGTCCCTACCACATAATTATGTGGTCATGCCAGTCCTGCCACCTGCAGTCAATAATCCACTAGTTTAAGCACCCTCCAAATCCTGACATACTTTCCACACTGGTTATTCCATACAAAAATCCAAATGATGTCAAACACTGTTGAACATTAGAATCCGCGCCCTTTTGCCAGTTTACTAGAGTTAGCTGAATAGTGTAACATTTGAAGGGTACCCAATACCAGTCCTTTGTTTTTTTTATTTCAGGTTTTATTTCGTACACTTCACATACGAAATAGAGTTAAAAGCGGATATCTTCCAGGCTCACCGTAAACCAGATCACTTGGCGTTCTATGTTTCTACATTCAGACAACTGTTCTTTATATCCAAAAGACCTAACGGACACCCTTCGACTTCCACTCGATACTATGAAACTGGCTGCACCTGAGAATCAAATAACTTGGAGAGTGAAGACGCGAAGTGAATAATGTAAAGAGTCCCTTAACTTGAATACACTAGCGGTTAATAAGATCCCCACCCCCATCCCCCCACCCACAGCCCCACCTTGGGGGGTTTCTCTCTGTCTCCATCTCTCTCTCTCTTCTTCTCTGTCTGTCTGTCTGTCTGTCTGTCTGTCTGTCTTCTGTCTGTCTCTCTCTCTCTCTCTCTCTCTCTCTCTCTCTCTCATGAATAAATGTTATGTATTCATTAAAGCCATTGCCCCGTATGAAGAGGGTACAATTAACAAGTGTACAACACACATATATGCAAAATCAGAGATACATAGCCTCCGTAAACATATCAAGTATATCGATGATTTTTTTTTTTTTTTTTGTTTTTTACAATTCTATCCTTTCTAGATGCTTAAAGCACACTGAAACGAAACTGGTGAGGACGATCAGAATATTTTTCGTGGTATGCAACGTGTTCTTAGATCACATAAATACAGGGCAGCACAAAACAAAATATGTATTATTTTCATTTCCTTTTTTGCAAAGAAGGCAACGTAAATCAACCTCAGTGTGTTTCTTGTAGCGATAATGATGTACAGCCATTTGTGTGTGTGTGTGTGTGTGTGTGTGTGTGTGTGTGTGTGTGTGTGTGTGTGTGTGTGTGTGTGTGTGTGTGTGTGTGTGTGTGTTTGTGTGTGTGTGTGTGTGTGTGTGTGTGTGTGTGTGAGAGAGAGTGTGTGAGAGAGAGAGAGAGATAGATAGATAGAGAGAGAGAGAGAGAGAGAGAGAGAGAGAGAGAGAGGGGAGTTGGGGTTCGGGGTTGGGGCTGTGGGGGGGGGGGGGGGGGGGGGGGGGGTAGGATCTCATTAACCGCGAATGTATCTAAAGGACTTTGTTTACGTTACTCGTTCTGCATCTTGACCCTTTCAGAGTTGATCTGTGCTGGGTTGTCTTTGGAAACTGTGTCAACATTCTAGGAAAGCCGGGTGGTAACGGAGGGAAGGGGTAGGAGTGGCGCTAAAAAGGAGAGAGGGTCAAGATGTGGATGGAGGTGGGGGGCAAGGGACTGGGGGAGGGGGAGTATGGTAAAACGAGGCGCCATCATTATGTGTGGTGGTAGAGCGGCCGGAGTCAGAAGGGAGGAGAAATGTCTGGTTGGTATGTTGGTTGGGTGGTAGGGCTACTGATACCATACAAATCGAATGTCAAACCTACTCTCTGTCTGTCACTCAATGTCCCTGATCCAAACAACTACAGATGAATATTTCCGTTGATTGAAAGCAGAAATCTGTGCAGCTTTATTCCAGAATAAACGCATGACAATGAATACCAGACGAATCATGGAGAGGAATCGGCCGGATTAAAAAAGGGGGAAAAACAATGGAAGAAACAAAGAAAAGAAAAGAAAAGAGAGAGAACGATGTAACCAGCCGTTACTATTCAGACAGATTTAGCACGCGAGTAAAACTGCTCTGCATGGGTGCTTGTAGACTAAAAAAAAAAAAAACACAAAAAAAACCTTCCGATTTTTATCTTCTATGTTAACCTAGTCACCCCCACCCCCTCCTCCCCTTTCTCCCATCCCTCTTTCTACCTCCCTTTCTCCACCCTTTCCTTGGTCTCTCTTGCTCCTGTCCCCCACCCACCTCCTCTTCTTTTGCCCTGCCCTTCTTCCCCCCCTCTCCCCCCCCCCCCCCCCCCCCCCCCCCCCCCCCTGCGCCGGTCCCTCCTCTTCCTCCTTCCCCGACCTACTCATCCCCATCCTGTCTTTTCACTTTCCTCTCCCCTGCTCTCTCGGCCCCGCCGCCCCTTCCCTCTCACCTTTTCCCGTCTCCCCTCCCCGTCCCATTCGCTTCTGCGTCAGACCCGCTTCAAACCCCTTGGGGGGAAAAGGTGTTTCTCGACACTTCTGTTCAATGCACCACCAGCTGTTCCCACAAGTTCTCTGAAGTTATGTTAACTCAGTTTCAGAACTGTATGTAGTTCCTCTGACCATCTGAATCGTCAGCTTGCTCTGATGTGTCAACATAACCGCCAATGGCTTTCAAATTTGATGCAAAAGGTAGCTGCCAGAATCCATGTGAGCTTTAACCTGCACGTGACAATTTGATGTTGAAGACAACACAATCGGACATAATGAAATAATCCATCATACTGGGACCATTTGAAGATAACATTTTAATTTTCTGTCTACATCTTCATCACAGTAACCATTCAGTCCACTAAGGAACACCCAAACGAATCGTGTCGTCTTCAGAACGTCTGTCACAATCTTCATCTGATTCCTTATCTCCCTTTTCTCCATGGGAATTAACAGGCTTTCTGTTTTTGCCTGTTGCCATAACGTTTTGCCCAGTGAGATCCCTACAAATCATAATGTATAAATCTTCTCTAATATTGTCTGTCAAAAATTCAGTGCCATTCTTAGCTTCCGTCTTTTTTTTTTTTGCTTTTTTTTTTTTTTTCTTTTTTTTAAGCGGGTCATTATCTGTAACAACATAACATGCTATAAATAACACATCCTTATCTGCATTAAAAGGAGACTGGAAATAACCCAGCACACACACACACACACACACACACACACACACACACACACAGAGAGAGAGAGAGAGAGAGAGAGAGAGGCGGCAAGGACGAGTGTAAGTATAGTCAAACACTGGTGAGCTGAACGTGTGCGTGTGTGTGTATAGGAGAAAGTAAGAGGCGTTGAGAGCTGAGCACATCAAAGACAGGGGTGGGGATTAAGTCGTGTCAGGTTTGATTGTCCTTGTTCACAGGCAGGTCAACACACACATGGAGACCCTTCAAGGTTGAAAGCACGTTAAAAAAAAAAAAAAAAAAAAAAAAGGGAAAAAAAGGGCAAGGCAAGGCTGTTTTAACTGCTATCTGTAACTCATTTAGAAAAAAAAAAAGGAAAAAATGAAAACCACAAATATTGTTTTTAATGTGAAATAAGAAACGCTGCCCCAAACGGAACTGCCTGAAAGACACACAAGAGTATGGTTCACCTGTTTGTACAATAAGGTTAGGTACGCGTAGGACGTCTATTGTTGCCAGCCAGTGAGTTGTTCCGCTTGACCCAAAGACCTGTTTCTTATCTATGGAATCCTACTTGCGTCAAAAGGTCCGCATAATCATTTTCCTTTGGAGGAACACCTTTATTGTATACTTACTTGTATTTATAGACTTGAGTGAAATGTGGAGGTCTAA
>JADBJO010001123.1:182500-187500 GCA_016801955.1 Conus betulinus
CACACACACACACACACACACACACACACACACACACACACACACACACACACCACACACACAGCCAGCCGGTCAGGAAAAGACATGGCAAGGCAAGACAAGACGAGAAAAGAATTAGTGGCACAGCTCTGGTCCCATTTCCAACACCTAAACCTCCGGTTGTCAACGGCAACATGTGCAGGATTCCTGGCGGAGATGTTGGACGGGGGGGCGTGGCTCTGCTGGACGAGGACGGGAACTTCCGCAAGCTGGTCTACGCCCAGCACATGACCATCTACGGCATCTTCGTCCTCCACTCCCTCATCGATCTCATGACCTGGCTGGGCCTTCCCATGATTCCTGGCGCCGCCCACGTGACAGCGGCTCTGTCGTTTCTATGGTGAGAACTGACGTTCTTAATCACTGATGATGTGGTGGAAACCACTGTCGTCATTGCCAAATGGTCTGATGAATCTCCTCCTGTGAGATGATCATTGACTGGAGATGACCTGCTCTGAGATGGCGAAATTTGCCAAAAGTTTCGATAGTCTGTAACGTTAGAAACGTTTCTTCATCTTTGCCATGTTCGAAGACAGACGGTTCATACAAACCATCGCAGACAGATGGTTCATACAAACCATCGCATCACAATCAGACTGTTAATACAAACCTTCGCATTAGAATCAGACTGTTAATACAAACCTTCGCATTAGAGTCAGACTGTTAATACAAACTTCGCATTAGAATCAGACGCATTACAAATCATCAGACTGTTAATACAAACCATCGCATTACAATCAGACTGTTAACATACACCATCGCATCACAATCACACTAACTCGTTAAGCCTTCTTGCTCCCGAACCGAAGTGTTCCACACAGTCCAACTGTTCTTGAGGTGATCATCTTTCATGTAATATGTGGAAAGACCATAAAGCGAACAAAGAAAGCTGAAAAGTGTCCCTCCCCGAGCAGGTGAATGCCCGCAGATTTTCCTACCAATAACAATGAGGATTGCAGAATTCGAAGAATCACATTTAAGTCTGATTCCAGCCCAGGAGGCCACATAAATAAACCCTTTTCAGGTTTGTCAAACTCACACAGGAAGAAAATGGTCATATCACGAACAAACCAGACCATCGAAAAAAAAATTTTGACAAAGACACGAACAACAAAAAAAACAGTCGATAACATGGTCACCAAATCATTGGCACATAATTATTACTGCACATAAAAGTAGGCGGTGCTGTGAGGGCCAGGTGTCCCCCTTGGTTTTTCACTCCCAGGTAAAAAAAAAATCACGAAGACGAAAAATCACGAAACTACTACGCACACAAAATATTTCCGGCAAACAGACACTGCTGACTGGACAGCTGGTGTTTACTCCGGGCAGTGTACGCGATTTTCACTGCCTAGCAGCTAGATTACAACGAACAACAACCCTGGCTGATTTGCCATCGGATGACAAAAATGTATAAGAATTTTCCAGAGCGAGGACAGAAGACTGGTCCACCAAGACAGAAAAACAGTAGTCGACAGTAAACAAAAGCAAAAAACTAAATAGATAGAAAAGAACAAGTAGCTGTGCATGTATTTTGATATTCATGAAAAAAAGGAGGCAAACATGATATGCGAAGACAAAGTTTACACAACCTAGTTTCTCGTTCGGTTTCTTTCCATTTAAAAAATCAACTTCATGTTCAAATTCATAGTCGATAAAAACAAGCGATACGTTGTTTCGCTTGGATCTTGTTCTGAAGGGTTAGAGGTCAAACAGAAGTCCTTTAGCTCCATCTCCTCCCCTTCCCAGCCCGCCATGTGTATCCAGCATAGTAATGGCCTCTGATTGGTTAAGACACATCTTGCCCCACTCTAACGTGCAGAGGATATTTAAACCATGAAGGTCACATTCTGCAGGTACGGCGTGGCCTTTTACTACCACTCCCAGATGCACGGCAAGGAACCACTGGAGGCTATAGTGCACGTCATTCCCATCAGCGCGCCATGCTGGTGACGGCGGGCGCCATCTTGCTGGAGTTAAAATGGCGGCAAGGGGATGTGGACGCTGCTGACCCGATCCCTGGGGCTGCTGCTGACCTTGGGCACCTGGTTCTCCCACGTGGCCTTCATGCTGTACGAGCACGACAAGTTTCCAGGTGATGGCAAAGACGGGTGGATGGATGATGGATGATAGAATATTATGCATGCGCATATATACACTTGTTTTAACGGTGTTCATATCCACGGATCTTTGTGCCAACATCACATGAAAACGGTTGCGCACATTGGCCTGCGACTAAGAATTCCTGATCCTCAGGTCGTAGGTCAGACTTGAAGTTTCCAGGAGTGAATACGCTTCAAATCAGATTAATCAGTGACGATAAATTCGTTGAACCAGTGCGTTACCACAGAGGATACTAGCTAGCCTGCTTTCACCCATTCTGCTTACAGTATCATGCTGTGAATCTAGATATCACAGGAGGACACGGGTAAGCCCCTATTGGCAGCCTCGGACACACACACACACACACACACACACACACACACACACACACACAGAGAGAGAGAGAGAGAGAGAGAGAGAGAGAGAGAGAGAGAGAGATTGAGGAAGTGAACTGTTCAAATGATGGTGTTATGATGAATGCATTTTTACAAATAAATGATATGTTCTATGCCTTTGCGTTTGGCATCGGCCTGAAGCGGCTCTATGGGAAACAAAATGGCTCAAATTGTAAAAATGATGGGGGGGGGGGGGGGGGGGGGGGGGGGGGGGGATAGGGGGGGAGAAGAGAAAGTGGGGTGGGGGTAGGGTGGGGGTTCAAGGGGGGCGGAGGGAAACAGTCTCTGGACATGATAGAAAAGACAATACAGTTAAGCAAAACTTATCTGAAAGATAAAGTTTCATGGAGACTGTTTGGAGGGTACTGTTGGGTAAAGGTATGTATATGGAGGACAATCTCATGTGCGGCTCCAGCGGTCAGCGATGTGTGATCTTTGAGACATGCCCAGAAGGGGGGGGGGGGGGGGGGGGGTCTAGTAGGACTGATCGACTGGCTTGATGGATCGACATGTCTTCCTCTACTTAACAACATCTTTGCCATATCCTCCTTTAGATTTCATCTTCCAGGTAAATTTTGGGTCATTTTCAATTTTCCTGCGTATTAATTATTAATTAGAAGTAAGCATGTGGAGATGTCAGTGTAGGGGATCATGCGTGACTACCATGCCATCAATCTCTCGTAAAGAAAACAATCAAGACATCAAGTGAATTATTCACTTCTCTACAGATTTCCTTAGCTCTGAATGAGCAAAGTTTTCCATCTTTCAAGATCTCATTACAGATTTCTTTACAGCAGTTCTGAATGAGCAACATTTTCCATGGAAAAAGTCTTTCTGTAGGTAAACATTCAGATTTACTTTGTATCAGCAGTTCTCTGTGATAGATTTTGTGGAAAAATGATTCTGAAGGACTCTGATATGATCTCCAAAGGGTCCGATCAATGTTTAAAATGTAGCCCCTGAAAGAGGCAAGGGGGCCTATTAGATAAACTGGCTACAGAACAAATAGTAAGACTGGTCAAACTGAAGATCGTTAAAATTAATGCATAAAAACACAACTTACAGACTATAGAAAACCATTATTAGACTTATCGAATCATGACTTAGCAGCAGAAATTAACTGTGTTTCTACTGACCTTAAAGCAAAGGTACAGATTGTTTCCAAGCCTTGAATGATGGTTAGATAAGAAATGGTATCAACGTCCGTCTAGAACCATAGCGTGACCTCAACTGGTGTGGTATATACGGGATTGTCTGTCACATGTGTGCGTCTGTCCAATCAGCAAAAACGAGGGAAAAATTTGTAACTTGTGTTTGTGATGGGAATTATTGAGGAATTGATTATGCTACTGCTAAAACTTCATTGTGATGGACAGATACAGTCAAAAAGAGGAAGAGAGGGTAGCAAGGTAAAAGTTTAAGGACTGGATGGTGTTAGTGAGTGAAATAGATGCATACTACCACTGCTGCTATTGTTGTTGCTGCTGTTACTACTACTACTACGATTTATGGTATTATTGATGCTGCTGCTGTTTGCTGTAACCGTTGTTATAACTACTGCTGCAATTGTTGCTACAACTACCGTTGCCGGTGCTGCTATAGTAACTTTTTTACTGCTACTGCTGGTAACACTGCTTCACTAATCGTTGCTAACTTGCTTTCTTTGTTGATCGACAGGAGGAGGCAGTTCCGGATGGGATCGCTCCGACCTGCGCAACGTGCAGTTCGCTCGTGCATCTTTCGGCTTTCACATTCTCTTCAACATGATTTTCATACTGTTGTGTTACGTCATCACCTATGTCGTCATGCGCCTACGTCATAAGGTGCGCATCAGAGTGTCGTATGATGGTGACAGTGATGACGTGACGGCGTTGCGTCAAAACCGTGTGTCGGTTATGATGGTGCTGATACGATGTTGCTGGACGACTGTGCGTAAAGCTGAAGGAAGAAAGAAAGAAAGAATGAATGAAAAAAAAAAAGAAGCTGGGTTAGAAAGAATGGAAGGTAGAAGAAATAGCAAAAGATAAAATACAAGAAGTAGATAACGAAGGAACAACAATATTTCTTATTTATTATGCTCGTTTTAAATGTTTGCGTGAACATTCGTTTCCTCAGAAAGAGAGAGAGAGAGAGAGAGAGAGAGAGAGAGAGAGAGAGAGAGAGAGAGAGAGAGAGAGAGAGAGAGAGAGAGAGAGAGAGATGGAAAGTGTGCTATGTCAATATGCACAGTTTCTCAATTCATACATCTTCGTCTGTTTCCCCTCGTTGCCTTCTGTTTTGTTTTGTTGACGCTTACCCCTAGTCTTCATCGCTTTTGCAGTTTTTTTCATCAGTCTTTTTTCTTGTTCGTACGACTATACTCTCTCTCTCTCTCTCTTTGTCTATTTGTCTCTCTCTCTCTCTCTCTCTCTCTCCCTCCCTTTCAATGGTGTTGTCCATGACATCAAGGATTAGATGACAGAA
>JADBJO010001123.1:192500-195000 GCA_016801955.1 Conus betulinus
CGAACTGGACGTTGCGCAGGTCTGAGCGGTCCCATCCCGAACTGGCTCTTCCTGTGAGACAGACCAGACAGAGAGATGTTGATAGCTGCACACGTCACTGCAGTTACTGCTTTCCACAAGAGCACCTGCCTCTGCTGCAACTGCTACTATTTCCACTCTCATCGAGGCTGCTGCTACTACGACCCCCAACTTCTATCTGTACAAATTCAGCGGTAACAATCGTAGTAAGAGCAACAGTTTTTAGCGATGCTCTTAGCCGAAGTTTGTGACTGGGTCGGATCTGGGAGAAGCAGGGGGTGGGGGTGAGTAACACAGGAGCCGTGTAGTCCCAGCCCCTCCCCCCCCTCCCCCCCACCTTGTAGGGTCCAGGGGCACAGCCCTTGTTGCGGGTCAGGGGGCAACACCCTATGAAGCTGAAGGTTATTTTTTACTATTTGAAAGCAGCAGTACCACCACCATCACCACCACCACACACCAACAACAACATCATCATCATCATCAACATTATTGTCATCACCACCACCACCACCACCACCATCATCATCATTATCATCATCTCTCTCTCTTTCTCTCTCTCTGGAGGGGAGGGGGTATCTAGAACCCAGGTAACCCAGCCCTCTCTCTCTCTCTCTCTCTCTCTCTCTCGTTTTGGTTCCAGAACCCAGAAAACGGCCACTCTCATAACCCTTTCCTGTGTGTGTTTACAAATTGCAGTATAACCAATCACACAGTGTAAATCACAGAATGTTGTCCAAACACACACACACACACACACACACACACACACACACACACACGCACAAATAATCCTGGAAACTTGTACACAACAATTTGCAACACAGTAGCTAAAGTAACTGACACTGACTACGGCTAAACCATTGACACTGGCAATAGCTAAATTGCGGACACTGACCACAAACGAAACAATACTATGTTAAGGAAGCCAGCAACTAGTCTAAGCGTAAAGCACCATCACATCCGCTTTCAAGAACAGCGAGAAGAAGGCGACTCTGAGCGGGCTTAGCAAACGATTTCTGATCACAAGACAAAGATCTAATGGTACCAACATACCGTGATTGAAGGGACTAAATACTGACACTTTTACGCCCTATTCTTCAGCCTCCTCCTCTACCATTAAGAACAAAACAAAACAAAACGAACCCTTTGGCTGAGGCATTGATAGCGATTGAAAGAATTGTTTGCCTGCTCTTGTTTCCCAGCCCCCCCCCCCCCCCCCCCCACATTTCATTTATTTCTTCCTGTTTTAAAAGAGAATTAAGAAAAATGGGTCTCGAGCACGTTAGTTCCACACACACGACAAAAGCAGGACGTATAAAACAGGTTCTTTCTTTAGGCGAACATTATAACACAATGGACAGATGGCCCCCTATCCCAGTGTACACAATTCCAGACCTTGTTGCTGGGTTACAACAGGGAGCCCTTTGAGCGAGCGAGAGAGAGAGAGAGAGAGAGAGAGAGAGAGAGAGAGAGAGAGACATGGGCCACGAAGAAAATAAAAGTAAAACGCAAAGGAGAACAAATTAATCTTAAAAGACCAGGTCAAAACGTGTGTCATAGTAGGGGGCATTTCCAGCATTTTTTTTTTCCTCGGAACTAAAAAAAGAACAGTTTTATCCTGAAAGAGCCACTGACGTGGTTTCAGGAACTAGCAAAATCAGAAATTAATATGAACCAGCAGCAGTGCCAGCAACAGCAGAAGAATTGGTGTAGAAGCGTTGATGGTCATGATGATGGTTGCGGAAACACTGATAATGTCGATGGGAATGATAATCATGATGGTGATGATGAAAATGATAGGTATGCTGCTGCAGATGATGATAATGATGATAAGGATGATGAGGATGATGATGAGGAGGAGGAGACAAAGAGGAGATAGAAAAAGGATAAAGGGGAAAGGAAGAGAGAGAAATGGAAAGATGACTATGACGATGATATACATATGTACAAAAACAACAATAACCCCCCACCCCACCCCCTCAAGGAAAGGAAAAAAACCCTTGAAAAAAAATTGCTGTTCAAAGTTCAATACATTAGCGCTTTATCAATCCACATGGAAATGCATTTGTGCATTCACTGGTTTATTACCCCCCCCCCCCCCCCCACACACACACACACACACACACACACACGTCTATCTAATATCACGAATAGTGGATAGACGTTAAATGAAAGACACACACACACACAAAGAGCAAAACGAAAACAAAGCCCCACGTTGACACAGATGTAAAAGGTAACTGTCAAACTTCAATTTAAATAACCATACTGAGAACAGATCCGAGAATTACACTAATCGCTAATCACTCTTATACAACTACAACATTTTCAATCATTGGATTTTCCATGCAATACAAACAAACCAAAACAAAACAAAACAAAAACTACCTTTTCAGACCACAGAATCGATGTCCAGCACTAAAACATACAGAGCAAAATCCTAAGGTTTCAACCCAAATGAGCAAATGAACAAGCATGCACA
>JADBJO010001123.1:200000-210000 GCA_016801955.1 Conus betulinus
GCTTGAATGTCAGTTTCCGTATAATTTACATTTGTCTCATCTTTTTTCTTATTTTTACTGGTCATTTCTGTTAAATGACCACGTATATTAACTACACATTAGTAGTAAGCTTCATGACAAATTTACCCACACAAAAATATGCATGAACACATACCTAGTATAGGATGGGATGGAAAAAGGGGTGGGATTCGGAAGCGGTCAAATTTGAAGTTCCATATACAACAGAAGATGTTCAGATGGTTTGTGAGACATGGCAAAATTGTAGCGGTACTCTCATTTTATGTCTTTTCACAAAATTATGTGATATTAGACGAACATGGCACAGAGGTACAGAGGAAAGATCTCTTCGTTTTCCCCACTTCTCGCCTTTGTAAGTCTCCTGTTAGCACGTGTGGGCAACTGACCTCTTCTGAACGAGAGAACTGTTTCAGCTGGCTGGGCCGCCCTCTCAGATAAGGACATCTGCGAATTTCCTGTTGTTCGCTATTCACTGAGGGCGACCTACTGCCTGCACACTGGCTTTGCCCTCAAGCCGTAAACTGAGTGTGTACTTCAAACTTGAAAATCTGACACATCAACTGTGATGTGTGGCGAACAGTCGGCCAACCATTGAACAGGAGATGGACGCAAAACCAGTCAAACCAACAGGAAGGAGTTAATGCCTCCAGCACGAGCAAAGAGATTCCGACTGATTACAAAGATACTATTCCTGTCCCCTCTACGAAAGAATTACACTTAATGAATAAATAAAATAAACATACTTCTTTGGACAGGAACAAAAAATGTTTTGCAAACAAGTGAAGTGATCAAAGTCTTATTTTATTGGACTTCTTACATTGCTACACACACACACACACACACACACACACGTACACACACACACACACACACAAACGAAAGAGTCTATCCCCAAGGATTTCAGGAACACATTAAAAAAAAAAGTCCAGAATTGTGTGTTCCTGCATTTCTATGTCGCGCAGAAATGGTTCTCTTTCATCCCTTATCGGCTGTCATGCGTGAGTTGTAGACAAGTCCTAAAGACAGGTTTAATGGACACACAGTCCCAAACAAAACGTAAAACAGAAAAAGAGGCTGTATACGCATGTAACATCTTTGATCTTTTTTTCTTTTTAGGTTTGTAACACTTACAGTTTCTGCCTACCCCACAAAGACAAAAAATGTGTTAGCCTGTCATCGACTAAGCGGCTTGAATTGAACAAAAAGAGAACTTTAAAATGTGTTTCATTATGTTGTTTAAAGAGTAATTTCAGAGCAGTGGCGCTTAAAAGCAGGGGGGGGGGGGGGGGGGGGGGGGGGGGGGGAGGAAGGAAAAACGAAGAAGAAAAGAAGAAAAGGATGGGAGAAGGAAAACATAAAATGCAAGAAGGAGAAACAGAGGAGAAGGAAAACAAGCTACGACAAGAAACAGCAACAAGAATGAAGAGAAGATGGTGTGTTAATGTTGATGTTTTTGTTGTGGATTCAGAAAGACAGACAGACTATCAGTTGTACACCGTCACCTACCCCCTACGGGGAACACGATCTTGCCGATGATGTCCACTGGAATCTCTTCTCTTGCAACGGACGCTGTAGCTCATTCTTGGCACCATAGGTCTGCCACTGTGCTGTGACTGAAATGCAGTTGTTGTGTATGTATGTTTGTTTTGTTTTTTTTTCTAGTGTGGGAGATGTCGAATGTGTGGCAGTTGTATTGACAGCAGTTTGTCACATTAAACACAACGAAATCTCAAACAGCAAAAATGTTGAGAGACAGTGTGTGTGTGTGTGTGTGTGTGTGTGTGTGTGTGTGTGTGTGTGTGTGTGTGTGTGTGTGAGTGGGTGAAAGAGAGAAACAGTGTGTGTGCGCGCGCGCGCGCGTGTGTGTGTGTGTGTGTGTGTGTTTGAGTGACTGTCTGTGTGTGTGTATGTGTGTGAGTGCGTGAGAGAGGGAAGAGAGAGAGAGAGAGAGAGAGAGAGAGAGAGAGAGAGAGTATGTGTGTGTGTGTGTGCGTGTGTGTGTGTGTGTGTGTGTGTGTGTGTGTGTGTGTGTGTGTGTTGAACTGGTATCTAAGCTTGCAAAGTAAAACAAAAATCTCATCAAAAATCCAGCTTTACATCTTTTTGCTCTGGTCACGTAGACTGGAAAGATTTAGAAACTTATGAAAAAAAAAAGCAATTATGGTAAGATATACGATCAAACAGACAGGCAGACAGACAGACAGACAGGCAGATAGGCAGACTGGCGTTTGAGAGAGAACTGACCTCAAGATAGTGCCAGCAAGCGTTGACTATCCACCACGTGGCCAGGAGGATGAAGAAAATGCCCTCATCAATGTGACCCACGAATGACCCCATCTCTCAGCAGCTGCACGAAAGAAACAGAAGTAAACATGACAACACCTTCGACAAGGGAAAGAGGAAAGAAGATATAAGATATAAAAAAAAAACAGCTTCCAATAAGAAAAAGAAAAACATGTTTGAAAAAAACAACAGAAGAAACCCTGAACCGTATGTACAAGAAACGAAAGTAGAGATTAGGACTGCTATTGACAGGGGGACTAAAGATACAAGTGGAAATGAGAACAGTCTCAGACAAGAGGGCTTGGAAAAAAAAAGGGAAAATTTTAGAACAGCTTCCGAGATAGGGACAAATGCTAGAAGCAAATATATATACAGCTTCCGACCTGGCGAAAAGTGGAAGGAAACTTTGAGAACGGTTTCCGGTAAAGGGGCGAGAACTAGAACTAAGAGCGAGGGGATTTAAACGAAGTCAATGGGGAAACAGCTTCCTATACGTGGACACAATAGATATGATGAATAAAAATGTGAACAGTTTCTGTCAAGTGGATGAGAAAATAGAAGTAAAAATGAGAAAAGCGTCCATCAAGGGGTCCAGAGATAGAAGTAAAAATGGAAACAGCTTCCAATACCGGG
Source organism: Conus betulinus (assembly GCA_016801955.1). NCBI lineage: Eukaryota > Metazoa > Mollusca > Gastropoda > Neogastropoda > Conidae > Conus > Conus betulinus. The sequence continues at coordinate 202,935 of JADBJO010001123.1, forward strand.
ACGAGAAATTGGAATGAACATAGCTTCCAACATAGGAACAAGATACAGAAGCAAAGATGAAAATAGCTTCCAACGAGAGAACGAGAAACAAAAGGGGATGTCTCCTTGTTTGTTCTGTGTGCTCTGTGTTGTCATTTCTGCAAGGCGATTCAGTGTCGTAAGCAGCATTCGTTTGGAGTTATGGACGTGGTGTTTCCTGCATAATGGGGGAGCAAGAGTTACCCTACTCGTTTTGTTATTGGCTGTTTTTCTCTTCCCTGCTTCATTTCAGAGATTTTTTTTCCGAGAAACTAAAGTGAAACCGAGAACAGTTTCCGACATGAGGACGAGAAATAGAAAACCAGATGACAACAGCTTCCGACGATGGGACGAGAAATAGAAACACAAATGACATCAGCTTCCGACGAGGGGACGAGAAAAATAGAAACACAAATGACATCAGCTTCCGACGAGGGGACGAGAGATAACAGCAAACATGGGAAAAGCGTCCCTCAAGGAGAAACGAAACAGAAGTTAAAATATCTTTTTAAAAAAATAATAATAAAAATAAAAATAAAAAAAAGGAAGAAAAGAAAAAGCCCCACCAGGGAGACGAGAAACTCATGTAAAAATGAATACAGCTTCCAGCAAGGAGTAAAAATGAGAACGGGAAGAGAGAAGAAAGCTGAAATGAAAGAGGATTGCATGAAGGGAACAAAAAAACTGAAGTAAGAAGAGAGACACAGCTTCTGCCATGGGGACCAGTAACTTTTAAGTAAAAACGAACAAAGAACAAGAGAGAGAGAGAGAGAGAGAGAGAGAGAGAGAGAGAGAGAGAGAGAGAGAGAGAGAGACCGAGAGAGAGAGACAGACAGACAGACAGACAGACAGAGACGGCCGCCCAAACCAACACAGGACACACTCTATAGTACTAGACCCTGCCACGTGTCTGTGTGTGTGTCTATCCATAACGGCCGAGTGTGTCGGTCAATACAGGTGTTTAGCCATGCCCGGCACGGTATCCCTGCGACTGGCGTGTGCCCAATGCCGCCACTCTGTCACTGTCCGTCCCACTCTTTCGGCTCGCACGATCGTCGGCTATGGTACTAGGTCAGCGAGAACTTGCTCACCTGAAGGGTGACTTTGCACAAGTTCACTATACCAATTTCTGCGCGATTGAAGCTGCTGCTGCCGCTGCTGCTGCTGCTGCTGCGCTGCTGCTGCTGCTGCTACTACTACTACTACTACTACTACTACTACTACTACTCCGACAACGACGACGACTACGACTACTACTACTACTTCTTCTACTCTATATATCTACTATTACTGCTGCTGCTGCTGCTAGTATTATTACTCATACTAATAACATTAAATGCAACAACAAAGACAAAAAACAACAACAACAATAACGATGCTATTTCCATTTCTACATCTACCACTGCTGTCACTACTACTGCTGCTGCTGCTGCTGCTGCCGCCGCTGCTACTCCTCCTCCTCCTCCTCCTACTACTATTGTAACTACTACTACTACTACACTGGTGCTGCTGCTGCTCCTCCTCTTCCTGCTACTGCTGCTGCAGCTTACTACTATTACTATTACAACTTCTTTTTTTGCTATTACTTCTACTGCTGCTGCTACTACTACGGGTACTACTATACTACTTCTGCTACTGCTGCTGCTACTACTACTACTACAAATTCTAAATCTAATTCTACCGCTGCCACCGCTGCTGACGTTACCACTGCTACTTCGACTACTCCTCTTGCAGCTGCTGCTGTTGCTGCAACTGCTGCAGCTGATACTATACTATTTCTACTGCTGCTGCTGCTCCTGCTGCTGCCACTACTACTATTACCACTAATACTACTACTACTGCTGCTGCTGCTGCTAACAGTCAGGTGCTAATAAACTTTTAAGATACTGTAAAACCAGCTCAACGTGGATTTAGTGCCTCATTCCTGTCAGTGCTGGCTGGTCAGACGGTGCCACGACAACAGTGAGACCTGTCCGACTATCCCCAGGAAAAAGTCTTTTTTTCTGCACACAATCAGTGGCATTCTCTTTTTCACACGAGGCGTTCTCTCTATTCTGGATTTGAAACATTACCCCCTCCCCTACACCCGCTCGCTCAACCGCCCACCCCTTTCTCTCCACCCCGCCTTCTCGTCTGTCCCTCTCCCTGCTTCCCTCTTCCTCCCTACCCCCTGCCCATCCCCACCGAATAAGGTTGTTCATTAGGGTACACGCTTTGCTCAACACTCACTGTAGGGGCCTTACCATCAACCCCCCACCATCACCCCACCCCCACTTCTCACCCCCACCAACCGTTTATATACACATTTTTAAAATGTCAAAACCATCAACCTGATGTTGGTGGACACCACGAAAGACGGGGAGAAAAGTAACAAAAAGGGCATTCAAAAAGATGCGCTTCACATTAGAAGAATGTTTAGTCCGTCATGAATGACACAAGTCTGAAAGAGAAGCTTGCGATAGATTTACGGTATGTACAGACAGCAAGGCCAATTGAAAAAAAAAATGGAAAGAAAAACAGATGAATTTTGTCTGGACACCTAACTTTTACAGTGACACACACCAACTACACGACTGCCACCTCTGATTTAGCCTGGGTTGTGGACATGGGCATCAACACTAGTTATACTGCTCCATCAACAACACTTGGAATCGTCAGTATGAGATGTAGGCTCATGCAATGGCGGACTGAGAGATTAAAGTAATTTACGCATTTGATATATAACTGACCCAACCAACTGTGTAAAAAGATACAGTGGCTTTGAAATGTTGCGTGGGAAACAGAAGACATGAAAAACAGTGTTTTTTTTTTTTTTTTACCTGTAACTGGCACAACACATTGCATCGTTCTGAATTAACCAGACAATAGGAGTCTCGGTCAGTTGAATACTGGTCATGAAACAATGCTGAACATTGAAAGGAAACAGCTTACAGTCAGCGCATGTAGCTTCTGAGCGAGGCTATCAACCAACAGTCATCGGACAACAAAGAGCCTTCATAATCGTGAGCCGGTTAGCAGCAGGACCAGTGTTTCTAGATACATACACATCAGATTAAAACTCTTCTCTTCTCATTTGGATCAGAGCATTGCAGGCTTTATCAGTGTTATAATCCGATGGAAGAAAATTATAACGAGAAAAAGTCCTAGCATAGGCCTATCTCGTTCAAAAAAGGCATGCAGCAATTTCACTGAGCTGATATCCACCCACTGCATTCCCGTCAGCCTCAGCGCTACGAGACAAAACTTCTCCAACGCTATGCCCATATAAACTTAAGTGAAAATTTTGAAACCTGCCAAAGGGTTTCACATTATTTATATTGCAACAACCATCAAGAAATCGCGGCATCTAGCTGAAAGAGCCGACAACAGAATAAACCCGAGGAGCAATAGGGAGAACGCAGACATCTGCCAAGATCTTACACTCATCCTGGATCCGTCCCTTGATCGGGATCTGCAGCACAATTTAACAGATTTGTCCTTGGGCTACAGCTTATCTTTCCGTCAAGTTTCGTTAAAATCACTTATGTAGTCCCGGCGCAGTCTTGCTTACAGTCAAGCGAACGAAAAACCAGACAGACTCGAGTGCGACGGGTTAAAAAAAAAAAAAAAAAAAAAAAAAAAAAAAAAAAAAACGTCTTGGCGTGGTTAAGATCAGAATGAGAAACATGTAACTGAAACGCTTACACCAGAACAGTCTTGCTGACAGTCAAGCAAACGAAAAACTAGACAGACTTGAGTGCGACAGAAGAAAAAAAAAAAAAAAAAGCCGTCTTGGCGTAACAAATCTTAAATAAATGTCAGCGAACCGCCCAGAGAAACGTGGACAAACGAGTCACAAGACAAACACAACGCGTTTCGACCTCTTAGGTCTTCTTCAGGTGCAACAAACATGAAACAAATAACGAAAATGCACTTAGCTTTGATCGCTTCTGTGTTCAGCGCAAGAAAAAAAGCGATCAAAGCTAAGTGCATTTTCGTTATTTGTTTCATGTTTTTGTGCACCTGAAGAAGACCTAAGAGGTCGAAACGCGTTGTAGTTTGTCTTGTGATTCGTTTGTCCACGTTTCTCTGGGCGGTTCGCTGACATTTATTTAAGATTTGTTTAGATTTCCGCCTCCAGTCGTTTTCACTTTGCAACTAGATCCGTCTTGGCGTAGTTAAGATCAGAATGAGAAGCATGTAACTGAACCGATTACACCAGACAAACAGATCACTAACCTGAAACACTGGATACAGAAACACTCACAGAGACACGTTTAGTAGCAGGTATGATGTGGCCACTGTCACATCCTATCATATGGGTCGTCAAGAGCCAAGACAGAGTTGTTTATCACAACAAAGTTCGCCTGAAGCCTTACCGTGCTGTCGGAAATGCTGTGTATTGCAGCGATCGAAAGCGACCCTCCCAAAATAGTGTGGTAGCACGTTTGTGCGAATAATCGTTTGGTGAGAATGTCTGTCCTTTTCAGTGCTTCCCTATCAGACCGTCCCGTTTACGGTCTCGGAAGAGCGAGCTCAATGTTGGCATTCCTATGCACCTAAAGCAGCCAGCGCACTTGCCAAACAAAGTCGAGGCTTGCTCCCAGTATCAATAGGGTATATCACTGAGAAACTTTGAGAATGATGGAAAGGAACGCAGGAACCCCGGCTGCACTCTGAAGCTGACAAAAAGTACACCAATTAACATTAAAAGACTTGGTATCGGAAAGCTTCTAGGCTTAAAATCTGATTGGAAGAGAATTTTCAGGTTACTGTGCAGGCCTATGCGTTAACATCCCGCTGACATATCCAAGATTAAGAGCAAGCCGTAGCTTACGAGGTAAGTGATCGCGACATGCGTGGAACATTAATATCAAGGAACATTAATATCAAGGAATCTTCAGAGGTCAATAAGAGATTTGTGAAATAACGTAAAACAACTGAAACAGCTGTGTCACTTCACCCCAGCGTTCAAGTCCACACAATGATTCCATGTCGTGTCAACGAGTTGACGAAGTTATTACCTTTTTTTTTTTTTTTTTTTAATTTTTTTTTTTAAATAGAATATGCTACAGTTGTACATGTAGAAGAGAGTGACTTGTTCTCTTCCTGACCTTCGTACGTCATCCGTTTTCCCTTTTCTTTTCTTTACTTTCTTTTTTCCTCTTCCTGTCACCAAGATGACACACAACCTGCCAAACCGACTGCACCAAAACCTGATGGAAAAAATTGATTGTGTCCCAAGAACAATAGTCGTTCAATTTCATACTGCCGATCCGCCTCAAATGCTGGATTCTGGGTCCGTTAAACAAGACTACTGAACATTTTTCCACTCCGTGTGAGCACTGTGAGACTTATGTTACAATGATAAGTATTACTGAAGTTGTTTTCATTTTATTTTATTTATTTATCTATTTATTTTCATTATCATTATTATTATTTATTTATCTATTTTTTTTTTTATTTATTTTTTTTTTTTGGGGGGGGGGGGGGGGGGGGGGGGGGGGGGGGGGGGGGGGGGGGGGGGGGGGGGGGGGGGGGGGGGGGGGGGGGGGGGGGGGGGGGGGGGGGTGGGGGGGGGGGGGGGGGGGGGGGTTAGAATATCAACACTTTTCAGAGATAACGTTACATTTCGTATTAAATTATAGCTCTACAACAACAAAGACAAAGGAAAAGATGGGATGTAACTCTTTCAATTCTCACCAGCTATTACTTCCCCTGGTGGTAAAAACGATTTTGTTTTCACTCGTCAAACGACGCAGAGGGCGGATCTGAGATTGATGATTTGTACCCTGTCGAGTGTTTTTGTTCAGTATATTATATTTTCAGCCGCTGTTTAACTGATCGCTTTGTGCACCGACTCCAATCGTATTTTGTACACGTCGTCTGTGGTACAATGCTGACAACATGTTTTTTTAAATAGAAAGTTCTCTATACTTTTTTTTTCTTTCTCTTTGTTTTTTTTTTTTTTTTCTTGCTTTCTTTTTTTCTCCTCCTTTTTTAACCGCAGTTGAAGGCAAATTTCAGATTTGTGTTTTAAAATAAGAGTGGGGCAAACGAAAAGGGCGGGGGGGGGGGGGGGGGGGGGGGGGGGGGGGGGGGGGGTTCTGGGGGGGGGGAGGGGGTCTGGAAACACCCCCCGCCTCTCTTCTCTCTCTCCCCTTCTGTCTGTCTCTGTCTGTCTGTCTGCCTCCCCCCCCCCCCCCCCCCCCCCCCCCCCCCCCCAGTCTAACATCACCGCAAGAGTTTCAGTCACAGATCTGAAACAAAGAAAAGGTGGAAAGGACATGCAAAACAGGTAGAAAAAACAAAGCCTTACACGACAATCGCGACGACCCAAGAGGAGAGTGAGAGACTCGAGAGAGAGAGAGAGAGAGATGAGAGAGGAGAGAGAGAGAGGTAGCGAGAGAGAGATTTAGGTTTAATGAGTTTAGATAATGCGCCCATTCGCAACAGGGGAGATTGTGGTCACACACTTGAAACGAAGAAGAAGAAGAAGAAGACAGGAGAAGAAAGAAGAAGAAGGACGAGAGGAGTGGGTAAGGGGTTTGAAAAGTGCCACAGGGAGAGATTGTGGTCACTCAATAGAACGAAGAAGAGGAAGAGAAGAAGAAGAAGAAGAAGAAGAAGAGGTGCTGTAATGGGTTGAAAAGTGCTCTGAGAGAGAGAGAGAGAGAGGAGAGAGAGAGAGAGAGAGAGAGAGAGAGAGAGAGAGAGAGTGAGTGAGTGAGTGAGAGAGAGAGAGGAGAGAGAGAGAGAGAGAGAGAGAGAGAGAGAGAGGGAGGGATAATTTTAATGAGTTAGGCAATGCGCCTATTCACAACGGGGAGAGATTGTGGTCACTCAATAGAACGAAGAAGAAGAAGAAGAAGAAGAAGAAGAAGAAGAGAGGTGCTGTAAGGGGTTGAAATGTGCTCAGAGAGAGAGAGAGAGAGAGAGAGAGAGAGAGAGAGAGAGAGATATGCCGTAATTCTGTTCAACCTTACTTACCTCCCTTACAAACCACGACAGTAATGTTCTTGAACTTTCCGATTTCCAGTGTTCAGTCATCCAAGCGCGGCCTGATAAT
>JADBJO010001123.1:217500-232500 GCA_016801955.1 Conus betulinus
AAAGAAACCATTGATCTGAAAAGAATGCCTAGGAGGCCGAAACGTGCTAACAATCAAAGCAGTCGGCTCTGTTGTTCAAGAACCAAGCATTGTCACGGCTTTGAACGGTTAAAATCAAAAGCAGTTTAGTTCGATCTTTTAAGAGATGCTATACTAATGGTTGACCATACGATAATAAGAAACTACAACAGCGACAAACAAAAACAAAACTTGTCGTGGAAAATAAGTACAGGCAAGCAATTCTGATGAACATGACTTTGCAAAGATTAAGAGGGTTAGAGGATGGGAGTGGGGGCGGGAAGGGAAAGGGGAGGGATGGGGGGAGTGGTTAAGAAGTGGGCAAACAGTCCGTTCCTAGCCGCCGTCCACACCGATACGACTGACACTGCTCGTGTTATGAGTCAGGAGGGGCGATCACTCACACTGCGGGCACATTTTTGCCCTCCCTTGCGATCTCAGCAATGGGGAAGACGTGGTGTGTGTGTGTGTGTGTGTGTGGGGGGGGTGGGGGGGGGGGGGGGGGGGGGGGGGGGGGGGGGACACAATTATGTGGATGGAAAAGTGAAAGGGGGAAAGAGCGGTGTTGGGAGGGGAGGTGGGGGGAGTGCAGAAGTGACAACAAGTTAACTGAACGTCCACGAAGAAGGGTGGTGGTGAAGGTGATGGGGGTGGAGAAGACGGTAAAAACCGAAGGGCTGCAGCAAGGGGAGAGAGGGGAGTTGGGGATGGGATCGGGGGGGGGGGGGGGGGGTGTATGTGTGTAAGTATGTCCAACCCCGCGTGGCTCTGAGAAAAACGAAAAATTGACAGGAGTATTATCGTCGTTTATGAATACTAATATAGCACCTATCCCCGGATAGAGACCAAGCTCTGAGCGTTTTACAATCCACACTCGTTTACACCACGGGCTGCCTACCTGGGTAGTGCCGACCGAAGAGTTGCCAGCTAGCGCTTCATTCAGGTGTTTCCCGTGTCGTCCAGTCAGTATCGTTCAATATTGTTCACTCAATTTCCTTACTACCTTCCTTTGAATGATAAATGAATATTGGAAACCATGTCTGCATAATAATGCCTAAAAATCGAAACTGGAATAACGAAACAGATCAAGGAACTATACGTGTTCGCTTTCGGACTATACAACCTTACGTCTCCTCCCACAGAGACTGAAACTGCATCTCAGGCTTCGCATCTCTATCTGTTACAGACACATTTCAATTTAATGAGAATGCCCATGTTCACAAACTGATGCTATCTCTCTCTCTAGAATAGATCTGTATAGATCGAGCCATCAATATCTTGGTGGTTTACTGTGATACCAACTTTCTACCACGCTTATTGCTGACGTCACCCTACGGTTTTGTTTTATCTTGCCTGAAGAAGACCTTACAGGTCGAAACGCATCTCGTTTTGTCTCGTAATTTGTCCATTGAACTGGCGGATGTACTCTAAATTCCTTTTACAATCTCATTCTGCAGGCCTACAACGGGGAGAACCCTTGGCCACGATTGAGCTCAGCATGACTGTTCTGTCAATGTGTATCGTCATCCAAACGTAAAAAGCTAAGCGATGATTCATGACAGGTTCTCTAGCAAAGAAATGTATCCGGCATGGCAAAAATACAGGTGGAATGGCAAAGGTCAAGGCAACGGCGACGACAATGCAGGCATAATAATAAGGTGTGGGGAGGAAGGGGAAGGGGTGGGAATAGGCAAGGGGGAAGGTAAGTTTGTGTTTGATTTTTAAGATCAACTGGTATATTTCTATATTTTTCAGAAGTTCGTGATTCAGATCAGATATACTGCATCCATTCTTTGAGTACCTGTCTGTCTCCGTCCACCGCCCCCTCCCCCTCTTCTCTCTCTCTCTTGTGTGTGTGTGTGTGTGTGTGTGTGTGTGTGTGTGTGTGTGTACGCGCGCGCGCGCGCGTGTGTGTGAGTGTGCACATGTACATGTATATAGAAAGAGAAATAGACAGACAGACAAACAGACGGACAGATAGACAGACGGACAGATAGATAGAGATAGAAAGAAAGACAGACAGATAGATAAACAGAAAGATGGATAGATAGATATAAATATATACAGAGACAGACAACAGACACAGAAGAAAGAGAGAGAGAGACAGACAGAGACAGAGAGAGGGGGGGGGGGGGGGGGAGAGGAGACAGACAGACAGACAGACAGAGACAGACAGAGAAGGATAGCAAATGGAGAGCACGAAACCTTGGCATCCAACCAACAGAACCGGAGGAACCAGATCCTCAGCGTGACGCCTCACCGACTTCCCTAGGAGTTCCGGCAGAGGGAGAAGAAGGAGGAGAATGGAGCCAGTGAGTATGTTAAAGGACGGGGGTTCTAGCCCGGGGAATTTTAATCAGTCAGTGTGGATAAAGAATCATGTCTCCGGCAGTGCGTGTGTGTGTGTGTGTGTGTGTGTGTGTATGTGTGTGTGTGTGTGTGTGTGTGTGTGTGTGTGTGTGTGTGTGTGTGTGTGTGTGTGTGTGTGTGTGTGTGTGTGTGTGTGTGTGCGCGCGCGCGCGCGCGCACGCGCGCGCGCGTGGCTTTTGCTAGATCCGCTTAGTGGCAAAGGATTCGAAGTCTTTTGGGAGAGAGACGGGGGAGAGACGGGGGAAGTGGGAGTAAGGCGGAGGGAGGGGGGGAGACAGATGCGCGGGGGAGGGGGAGAGGGGTTTAGTTCCTGTCATGGAAGACTGACTGGTCCATGTAACAGACCGTGACATGGAACTCTAGCATTTCTTTGGGAGTGTTCTCCCTTTTGTGTCTCTCGTTTAGAAAACTAGATTATAGACTGTCAGTTAAAAAAAAAAATCCTGATCACAAAAAAAATAATTGAATAGAAATGAAAATAAATGACTTGAAAAAAAAAATAAAGAAGAAAAAGAAAAGGATAGAAGAGATCACAATTTTATGGGGTCTTTGATCTGCTGAATTATTTTTTGTCTGCATGTTTGTTTGAGATACATGCGTGTGTGTGCCTGTGTGTGAGTGTGTGTGTGTGTATGTGTGTGTGTGTGTGTGTGTGTGTGTGTGTGTGTGTGTGTGTGTATAAAATGACCTCTTGATGATTGGAAAAAAATCGACATGGTTTATATGCATATTTTCTTGTGACAAGATTGACCGTTTTCAAAAGAAGATGTGCGCCTTTGCACACAGGGGGTTGATTCATCCCTTCAAAAAACATTGTGTTTTTTTTTGTTATGCGGCAACCAATGATGGAATCTCACACAGCAGTGTGTAATCCAGCCTGTGTCAACTGGTAGTGCGCACGGGGGTCTTGGTGACCTCGTTACCGCGCGGGATAAAAAGTGCAAAGTTGCGTTAACTGTGCCTGTTTTGCATCAAGCTTGCTGGCGACACAAGATGTGTAAAATGAAAAATTCTTTTTTCCCGTGCAAGAGAGCAGTCTCTCAAGTGAGTTTTATGCCCCTTCTTTTGGCTGTTTAAGCGCGGGGTTGGTTACTGTCAGCCCTTTTCTCACCATGCCACCACGAAAGAAAACTTAGCACCTTTGACAAAACCAGGGCGATTGCGTGGATACAAGATGGCATTGCAAAGGCTGAAGTGGCGCGACGACTTGGTGTGCATCATTCAGTTATTGTTAGACTGAATCAGCGTTTTAGGGCGACCAACAGCGTTGAAGAGAGGCCCACGGTCAGGTCGGCCTAGGCAGACTACTCCCAGAGAAGATCGTTTCATCGAGAGGCAGGCCCTATTGCAGCGGGATACCACTTCCACCAGCATCCAAAGGCAGCTTCGTATGGCAAATAACACCATCCTCAGCCATCAAGCCATACGAAACCGTCTTCACCACTTGGCCCTCAGATCACGTCGCCCAGCTGTTCGACCACGACTGCTAGCAGCCCATAGGCTGGCTCACCGAGCTTTCTGCCATCGTCATGTGAGATGGAACCAACAACAGTGGTCCCAGGTCCTCTTTTCAGATGAGTCGCGGTTTAGTCTTGAACACAATGACGGCCGAACTAGAGTTTGGAGGCGTGTTGGTGAACGTTACATTGATGCAGCTGTTCGCCAGACCAGGGCCTTTGGGGGAGGATCTGTTATGGTATGGGGTGCCTTCAGCCTCCACCACAAGACACCACTCTACCATATTGATGGAAACCTCACAGGCATCCGCTATCGGGATGAAATCCTGGCGCCTTTCGTTGTTCCGACCATGCAACGGATAGGACCCATGGCAGTCTTCCAAGACGACAATGCTCGGCCACATAGGGCCCGGGTGGCCGAAAACTTCATTGTGCAGGCTGGCATCAACAGGATGATCTTCCGGCGTATAGTCCCGACCTCAATCCCATCGAGCATATGTGGGATGAGTTGGGGAGACGTGTGAAGGAGAACCATCCACCTCCAGAGACCGCCAGAATCTCTTCCAAATGCTGCAACTGGAATGGCAGAAAATCCCTCAGAGGGTCATCAGAACTGGTCAACTCGATGAGGAGTCGCTGCGTGGAATGTCTCGCCAATGGCGGTGGCCACACCCACTATTGAAATGATTTTGTGAACTGAACAGATTTTGCGAACTTTGATTTCGACCCCCATCATCTGTTTAATTGTCTGTAAATCAACAACCGTTCATTCGATCCCAATGAAATTCAATGTACGTTGGAACAAGATAATGAATTAAATCTGTTCTCAATTTCAAAATCGTGGCTTTTATATTTTGGAAATTATGCAGGTACATGTAAACTGTGCGTGTGTGTACACTGTGGTTTTGTTTTCTGTCTTTCTTGTCTGTTGTTCTGTCTGTGGTGGTCTGTTGCTTGGGGCAAGGTCCGGAATCAAGGGGGGGGGGGGGGGGGGGGGGTGGGGGGGGTTACGTCCGGCTTACAGTCTGTCTTACACACACACACGCACGCACGCACGCACGCACGCGCGCGCTCTTTATCTCTCTCTTACACACACACACACACACACACACAAAACACGCTCTCGCGCGGGCGCCGCATGCACACACGCACTCACGCACGAACACACACACACACCTGCACGCACACGCATGCACTCTCTCTCCGTCTCTCTCTCTTCTTGTGTTTCACTCAAACACACACACACACACACACACACACACACACACACACACACACACACACACACACACACACACCGACACCTCTCTCTCCTTTACACACACACACACACTCTCTCTCTCTCTGAAATAACAAACTCGTGGTACGATTTTTTTTTTAAATGAATATAAGAAAACATAAATAATTGACGATCTGAATAAAACAGTCCAGCCACGACAACAAACTGCAAGGCATTTCATGTACTAGGCATAAATAAATTAAATGAGGATGGTCCCCATATACATCATGCACATCAATCAACGGATTCTTGCCGTGTTCTCTAGCATTTCAAAGACACCAGGACTGTAGCTTAGACTGAACAATGTCCTCACTGATCAATGACAAAACGTCAAGTCGTGTTATGTTCTAAATAGCCCCTGACGGCCCCGGAGTGAGGAAGAGGGCGAGAGAGGGGGGGGGGGGGGGGGGGGGGGGGGGGGGGGGTTACACTAGGGCTGTGACAAAGGGAGAATTACGTCTGTGGCGAAAGATCACACTTACAAAGAAATGTCTCTTCAATGAATAGTTAACAACAACAACAACAACGACAACAGCAAAGAAGGGAAAAAAAAATCACCCCTGCTCAAAACTGAAAACATGCACCTCCAGTGAAAAAAATGACCAATCTATTCCGATAAGGAAATGAAATAAACATATGAATAATAGTAGCACCATTCCTATAAATGAAAAGATAGATACGTAGGTAGGTAGATAGATAGGTAGCAAGATAGATAGATAGGAAGATATAAATAAAATAGACGGGACTGCACAAAAGAAATGTCAGCACTAAGGATTAAATAACAAACACAACAAATACATGAATAAATAGACGAAACTGCCCAGGACGGATGTCAGAAAAAAAGAGTCCAGAACAAAAGCGACAGTTAGACTGAATCATTCAGCTGTAAGACAAAGCAAACGGACAAATACCAGCAAATAATGCAAAGAAAGTCTCAAAGATCCACATGAAAATAAAAACACAAAACAGAGTTAATGTAACGCTCATTGATATAACAATACAAAACAGACACATGAATATTTAGCAGGCATGGCTACTTCCGATGTCACAAAAACACTCAATCGATTCTTTTCTTTTTTATTTTTTTTGAAAATGCACAAAAAACATTCTACTCCACTCTTTGCGGGAGAGCGCGAACAAATAAAGCAAAAAACAAAGACACCGAACCGATCTCTCGCCCACAGAAACTGATCTCTTGATCAGAGAAACAAACTGACGGAATATGTAAAGAACCTCTTCTCCCTCAACCTATTGCTCAGCCTTTTTCTCAGTGTACATTTTGCTCTCCTCTTCCATTTTGTCTACCTGTCATCTGTCATTTTGTCTATATTCTACATGTCTTAATTGCATGTATCCACCTTCCATTTTGCCTACTATAGATTTGCCTGTATCCTATTAACCTATCTTTTGCTTGCCTGCATTCCATCTGGTAGTTTTCCATATGAATATCTTAAGTTTTTTCTATCTTCATTTGAACAAATTTTAGATGTAATTAACAGCGAACCGCCAAGAAAACGTGGACAAACGAATCACGAGACAAAACACGACGCGTTTCGACCTCTTAGGTCTTCTTCAGGCAAGATTTCTGCCTGCAGTCGCCTCACTTTGCAAGTAGAGATCTAATTATCTTCATTTGATCATCTTTCATTTGCATACTCCATTTTACGTAGTTTTCCTTTCGCTTACCATTTTATTTTTAGCTAACGAAAAAAAAAAAAAAAACTTGTAATTCGAATTTTGATAGTTTCCGGATTGAGCAAACATGGGCGGATTAGGGAGAAAGGAAGGGGTGGGGGTTGGTGGGGGATATAGAGATTTCAGACCTCCCCACCCCCACCCCAGCCCAGCCGTCCCCCCCCCCTCCCGTCCATCCCCTCTCTCGCCTGCCTCCATTTAAAAAAACACCTCATCTGAAAGCGCCCTAAAGGCGTATTCTAATCCACCTTCTCCCCTTTCCGCCCACCTCCGCATTCCACGCTAGACAGACAGACGGGACACACACACACACACACACACACACACACACACACACACACACACACACACACATACACACACATTCACACGCACGCTCGCACCCCCCATCCCCGTCGACGGTCCCCCATTCCTTCATCGGTCCACAATGTTTTGCTAAAGGAGAACAAATTCTACCTCCTGCCATCCTTCTTTCTATCAACCTTCGTCAAACGGGAATACATTTTGCACCCCCCCTCCTACTACCCTTCTACCCCCCTTCCTCGCCCCCCCCCCCCCCCCCCCCCCCCCAAGTCCATTTTCAGCCATGCAGGTGTGCGTTAAATACACATCTGTAAAATGGTTCATTCGCTGTGAAAGCACAACGAACTATGTGATCTGTTTTCCACGTTATCTTTCACAGACCCGTATTTTCTGGGTTTTTTTTTTCTGCTTTGTACATTGCACTTGTTATCACAGACAGTTTGCTTGGGATTGATTTTTGGATTTTGTTTCTATTGGGGGAGAGGAGTGGGAAGGGGGCAAGAGAGGAGTTTGGAGCGAGGAGGTAGGCGTGAGGATGGGAGTGGGCGGGGGGTGGGGGGTGGGAGGCGCTTTTTTCAAGCATATCAAATCAAAGAAAAGCTTTCCACCGCTCAGTGTCTGATCATATGCGCAGTAAGCCAGTCAGTCAGTCCGTCCATCAATCATTTCAATCAAACAAAATCAATCAGTCAATCAATCAAGAAGAACAGGCAGTCAGGAACTTGCTCGCTGACTTGTCAAAGTCTTTCCATCCTCACTGGTGGCCACGGCACTGTAACCGGAACCGGAAGCGTAGTCCTCGCTGTTGTCAACCTTGACCCCGTGACGCATGCGCAGAAAGACAGCCGTGGAGGTGTAAGCGGCGGCGGTAAGAAACGATGTTGATGCAAAGATGGAGACCAAAGAAGGCCGTGGTATAGGCCACGTTGCGGTGATCGGACGGATCCCAATCAGGACTGGGGGTGGATCCTGTATGCACGGAGAAAGGATGATCATTCATTTCTGTGACAGCACTTTTCTTACTTCTTTTCATTTTCTTTCTTCTCCTCCTCCTCCTCCTCCTCCTCCTTCTTCTTCTTCTCCTCCTCCTCCTCCTCCTCCTCTTCGACGGAATGTTGATATTGCAAATTTGGTGGAAAACTAAAAATAAAAGATACGCCAGCCTCGCATACTAAGTCCCATTTCCAAAATGACCTTGCTTCGACTTTTAATTTATAACGTGAATTTCAGTTTCTACTTGCTTTTTTTTGTTTTGTTTTTGTTTTGTTGTTCTTGCTCTTATCATCATCATCATCATCATCATCACCATCACCACGACCACTATCATGATGATGGTGATCACGTTGATAATGATGATGATGATGATGATGATGATGGTGATGGTGGTGATGATAATGATTACTATATTTTTTAGTGTTGTTATTGTTTCGATGTTCGCGTATCTATTCATTTCGAACAACTTAAGAGTTGACTAGAGGACGACAACTTTCCTTTGAAAATCCTTCTCTTCATAGTTTGGAGCAGTTGGGCTATGTTTTGGGGGGAGAGAGAGAGAGAGAGAGAGAGAGAGGGGGGGGGGGGAGATAGGAGAGAGAGAGAGAGAGGAGGTTGGGAGGAATGGAGTGGAAAGGGGGAAGGGAGGGTAAGGGTCGAGGTTCAGAAAGGCGAAGACCAGTCTCCAGATTTTCAGTCGAGACAGAGAAGAGCCGGTCACGGCCGACGCTTGCATTGTACCATCGCGCGCAGCCAGAAAAACAGGAGGGGCAGGCAGAGGTGGAGGCTGGGGATTACAAGAGGCAGGGTTGGAAATCATGCTTGAGAGAAGAGCGCGGTGTAAAGGATGTTTGATTTTTCAATTTACGATACTATTTCTTCATTGTTGGCAAAACAGTTCTCCGACTAACACCAACGACAAAAAAAAGACAAATAAAATAAATGATGAAGATGACAAGCATGATGATGAAATCATAGTGGTGTGAATGGCTAAAACCTTCTTTAGCCCCCTCCCCCCCCCCCTCTCCCCCGCTCCCATCCACCCACCCCCGTCCCTTTCCCCTTCTCAGACCTGAATTAAAATCAAAACGAAACTTTCCCGGAAGCTGCCTGCAACCATTTGACAAACTCCTCACACGCCAAGAATCATCCTTACCCGGAAATGCGTCAGCGGCATGCAGGACATGCGCACAGTGGAAACACCAGGTGGCGTACACCTGCAGACAGTAGGCGCGCACCACGTGACTGGTGACCCGCGGCGCCATAGTGGCTCCACAACGAAGGCCGCGCTGATTGGTAGAAGGATATAGACAGGAAAGGTGAAGGTCATGACCTTCACACCTTCTTCAGGGAAGTCGCCTGCGCTGCACACAGATAGAAAGACAGAGACGTAGGCAGGCAGGCAGACAGACACAGGCAGACAATACTCGGTTAGCCTGCACGCTGTTATTGACACTGTTGAAGCAGGTGGCATTCTGAAACCCCAGCAAAGCGGAAATGACAGGAATTCCGTCATGCCCAGTTTTCATGGAATCTGTAGCTAAATCTATCCATGTGTGCACGAGATCAAACTCTGCATGTTGATTCTCTCTCTCTCTCTCTCTCTCTCTCTCTCTCTCTCTCTCTCTCTCTCTCTTACTGTTATCGTGTGCCATCGTGTGCCGGTGGAGATGGAGGACATGTATAGGACATCGTATGCATCCTATGTGAGAAAACTGGAGGGATACATGAGATAAATGAAGATGAGTGACTGATATTTGAATGGTACGGGAAACGACTCATGAGCGCCAGTAGGCTGCTCTTCGGCCGGCTCTACCTGGGTAGGCAGCCCGTTGAGTGAATGACGTTGTGTCTTTATTGTAAAGCACTTAGAGCTTGGTCTGTGACCGAGGATAGGCGCTATATAAATAGCCAATATAATAATAATAATAATCTCTCTCTCTCTCTGTCATACATACACACACACACACACACACACACACACACACACACACACACGCATATGCAGGCGCGCGCGCACGCTACATAAATGTAAACATACGCATGTGCGTACACACACACACACACACACACACACACACACACACACACACACACACACAAAGAGAGACAGACAGACAGACGAACAGACAGACAGAGGTACCAACTCACCTGAAATGCAGAGCCACAGCATACCAAAAGAACCCAGTGGCAGCCGAAGCGTAATGGCTTCCATGCACCAGCGGCAGGCGTAACCATAGCAACAGGTCCAGGAGCGCGTGCAGCCAGAAGATTCCATATATGGACATGTACATCAGAGGGTTCATGCTCTGGAAGTTGCCCTCCGCGTCCAGGAACCGACCGCCGCCATACACTAGCTGCGCCAGGACTCCTGCAAGACAACACGGTATGACAAAGACTACACCGTGAGGGAAACCATTCGCGCTGGGAAACCAGGCTTTGGAGATTGTAAAAGCCGTTTTAAGCAAGTAAACACAACTTTCGGGGACTGTAAAACTCGTTTTATGCAGGTAAACACAATGTTCGGGAACTGTGAAAGTCGTTTTAAGCAGGTACACACAACCTTCGGGGGACTGTAAAGTCGTTTTATACAGGTACACACAACCTTCGGGAGACTGTAAAGGTCGTTTTATATATGTGCACACAACCTTCGGGAGACTGTAAAGGTCGCTTTATACAGGTAAACACAACCTTCGGGAGACTGTAAAAGTCGTTTTATACAGGTACACACAACCTTCGGGAGACTGTAAAGTCGTTTTATACATGTACACACAACCTTCGGGAGACTGTAAAGGTCGTTTTATACAGGTAAACACAACCTTCGGGAGACTGTAAAGGTTGTTTTGTACAGGTACACACAACTTCGGGAGACTGTAAAAGTCGTTTTATACATGTACACACAACCTTCGGGAGACTGTAAAGGTCGTTTTATGCAGGTAAACACAACCTTCGGGAGACTGTAAAGGTTGTTTTATGCAGGTAAACACAACCTTCGGGGAGACTGTAAAAGTCGTTTTAAGCAGGTACACACAGTCCTCAGGGACTGGACAAAGTCGTTATAAGCAGAAACACACACCTTTCGGGGACTGGACCAAGTCGTTATAAGCAGATAAACACACCTTTCGGGGACTGGACCAAGTCGTTATAAGCAGATAAACACACCTTTCGGGGACTGGACCAAGTCGTTAAGCAGATAAACACACCTTTCGGAGACTGGACCAAGTCGTTATAAGCAGATAAACACACCTTTCGGAGACTGGACAAAGTTGTTATAAGCAGATAAACACACCTTTCGGAGACTGGACCAAGTAGTTATAAGCAGATAAACACACCTTTCGGGGACTGGACAAAGTCGCTATAAGCAGATAAACACACTTTTTCGGGGACTGGACAAAGTCGTTATAAGCAGATAAACACAACCCTCGGTAATCATAGAAGTCGTTAAATCAGGGAAACACAATCGTCGCAAATTATAAAAGTGACAGTATATAGGCAAACCAACTGTCGAAGATTATGAGAGTCTTTTATGGCCGTAAGCACGCCTGGTGTTGCAAACGTCACTTTCTAAAGATCAATAAACCATCAGAGATTATCAAAGTCATTTAATAGAAGTAAACACGCCTGCAATTATAAACGTTGTTTAATCTAGACGAACAATCCAGGGATACTGAAAGGTGCTTTAAGGAGGTAAACTGACCTTTTGAGATTATCACAGAAGTTTTATGTAGGTTACTACACCTGATGTCATGAAACACGCCTATGGGCAATACACGCGTCATCTTATGCAAGTAAATAAGCTTCCATGACTATGAACATTATTTGATGCAGACTCTGTGTGTGTGTGTGTGTGTGTGTGTGTGTGTGTGTGTGTGTGTGTGTGTGAAACCGTATCTCCACCCCAACTACCCACCATGGACACACATCTATATATCTATTCGCGTGTGTGGATGCAAATATGCACATGTACTCGCCTGCACACACACACACACACACACACCACACACACACACACACACAATTCTCTCTCTCTCGCTCTTTCTCTCTCTCTCCCGCACTTTCATACACCAACAACGGTACAAAAACAAAGATTCCATTAAAAAATTAAGAAAATGTTGCTTACCGAATGTTGTGATAGCCAGTTTGTAGAGGATTTCCACAGGAATGTTAGTGCCCGGCCAAGGGTAAGTCATCTTGGGTCTGAACGGTTGCTTCCCTGCTTACTCTGAAGACGACATTTCAACACACTGAGTCTTTTCACCCACTGGAACCTACGTTTTTGTTTTTTTTTTGTTTGTTTTTAAGGAAATTTTGAATGGTTGCTTCCCCTGCTTAATCTGAAAACCAAAGTTCATAACATAGAATCCTCTTACCCTTTGGAAAGTACTTTTTTCTTTTTAAACGGAAAATTTCCTTTTTGATCTGTGTGCCTCACATGGTATTCGTTTGGAGTCATGTACATGTAACTGTTTCGCCATAGGTGCAAAAGCACTGGTTTGCGGTTTTTTTCCCCTTCATTGGAGATTTCCGGCCAACTAAACCATACTATAATTATTACTTTGTTAGTCCACGCGTTCTGTGTAACAATGTTCAAAACTTTCGCTCTGTCGTTTTTCGCCCCAAGAAATAATACTCATGACCCTGGTGTCGCATCTGCTGACAGGAACCACTGCTGTGGCACTCTCCGGGTCCTGATACTACCTGGACGGGAAAAAATAAAATAATAGCTACTCCCTGGCGACCTTGACCGAGTGCGTCACGTGGTTTGGGTCGATTTAGCCCGTGCACGTAGCGAATCTCGCGCAGGAGCACGAACGCGAACTCTAAGCTTAGTTACAATTTCCGTGCTCGGCAGAGGCAAACTGATAAGCCGGCGGAACAAAGAAGGGATCTGTCATTTTCTGAGCGTGTGCAAGCTCTGCGCTCGAACGATTGTTTTAAATGTCATTGCTCAGCTTCTTCGTTTCACTCGAACAAAAATTACACATCATACATTAAATCAGGGGCTGATAACTTTTGAAATACTTTGAAACCAATTCAACGTGGACTTAGTGCCAAATTGCTGTTTGCGCTGGCTGGGTGGGTTGAGCCTCAACAGACGAGAATTTACTTACAGCAAACTTTTCTCCCTCTTCATTAGAAAATAGCCTGAAATGTCTTGAATAGTCAGACTGATCTGTTCCTCTCTGTCTGTATGCCTGCCTGCCCTTCTCTCTCTCTCGGTCTTTCACTGTGTTTCTGTCTCTGTCTGTCTCTCTCGTATCCCGGTTCCGTCTTCTCATTGCCCACCTTCACTCCCCTACCCCCTTCCCCTTTTTACTCTCCCCCCCCCCCCCCCCCCTCTCTCTCTCTCTCTCTCTCGCCGTGTCACTCACCGTGATAATGTCCACACAGGTGTTAATCAGCCACCACTGGGCCAACACCAAGAGGAGAAGGCCCTCCGTGACGTAACCCCAGAATGACGTCATTGTCCTGGACAGCGACGGCAAGGATCCACGATCAGTTAGTTTACTCTTTGTGTCTGATCGTTATGATGATAAGACACGATGGGGTAGCAGTGGCAATTATAGTAGGAGGATGAGAAGGAGGGGAGAAAGGGGACGGGAGGATGAGGAGGACGAGGAGGAGGAGGGAAGGAGGGGAAGGCAGAGGAAGGCAAGCGGAGGGGGAAACGGGGGGGGGGAGGGGGGGAGGGGGGGATTAGATATCAAATTATCAACTCAGGAAAACGAGCCTTATTCCAGCACGGTAGCAGCCCTGATATGGCCCTTTTGCAGTCGGCTGGGCTGTAAGCGACATTATTTAAACGAGCCAAATATCCTCTCATCCTAACCCCCACCATCCCTCCCCCCTCACAAGCCCCCACCCCCACACATCTTCCTCCAACCTCATCGCCCATCAACCACGTGATCTCCCATTTTTCCCCTAGCCCTCTTCCCCCCCCCCCCCCATCCCAGTCCGCCCCCAACACACCTCCACCACCCCTACCCTCAATCTCCCTCCTCTTCCACCACCTCCTTCAGCAAACGTCCTTGTCCACCTCTCCCACTTCGCTCCACACTTGCAGCTTGATACCCACGTGATCTGGCATTTTCCCATGCCTCCCTGCTCTGTGACTAAAACTCCCGCGCACGAGCTTCCTCGCGTAAAAAAAATGAAAACACGTGATGCATGTCCATCCCCAAACAACCGTGAAAGTTGGGCAGACACGCACAAGACGTATCCATGCAGAAAACTCGGGAGAGTGATCTAAAAGCAATGAAAGACTTTTCTAAAAGATTTCGTGATTAAGATTTTTGTCACTCTTAAGACACGCACAAAGAATATTTCATAACACACCTTATATATTTACTTAACCCCTTCTGCTAAACACACACCTTATCACTCTGTCAGAAACACTCTGTCAGAAACACTCTAACATGCATGTACGCATGCACGCACTCACGCTTGCGCGCGCGCGCGCGCACACACACACGTAAACATACACGCGCACACTTATATACACAGATGTGCGCTTGCTTATGCAGGCATGGATGTATGCACACACAGCGCGCACACGTGTGCATGTATACACATCCGCACGCGTTTACACACACACACACACACACACACACACACAGGTAAACAAACCTAAAGTTGGACCCTTATGCCTATTTATACTTACTGAAAACCAAAAACACACACACACACACACACACACACACAGGCGCGCGCACACACACACGTGCATGCGCCCGCGCGCGCACACACACGCAGGCTAACAATTCATCGATCATTACAATAATGATTTGGCAAAGATTAGAGAGAGAGAGAGAGAGAGAGAGAGAGAGAGAGAGAGAGAGAGAGAGAGCAGAAATGAAATGAGGGGTTCAGATTATAAACAGAAAA
>JADBJO010001123.1:237500-247500 GCA_016801955.1 Conus betulinus
CCTGGAAGCACAATCCTGTGAAACGTCGCTGAGACATCTTCCAGTAATGCTGGTCAGCGGCTTCAGCTTGAATGCAGCGGTGAAGTGTTTCAGCAACACTTGGTTATCTCTGCTGGCCTTTCACACGTCGGTGAAGGGCAGCATCACATGAACAGTTTTACAAGAGACCGTTGGTATGTTGTCAGCCTTGATAAACAACGCACACTGCCCATTCTCCAAACGATCGTTCATCGTATTTTATTTAGTATAAGACACACTGCGGATTTTCAACAATGAGCGCGTAACAGTGATAGGTAAAGATGTATTTGGGGAAAAGATGAGTTAATAATTATTGATCTGATGATGACAATAATAATACTGACATTTACTGAAAGTCTAAAATCGCATACATCGATGAACTGGCTATAAATACAGGAACCAGTCAACAACCTATCAGTAACCAAGCAGCCAAGCTAGCTGACAGAATGTGAGAGAAGCCGGAGAAATGGCTGCTGCCAGTGTGGAAGGGTGTGAGCTTGACGTCATCACGGTGGACTGAAAACAGAGCTGGGCAACCAAACACTGATGTCAACCCGAGAGAATCTGGTTCATCGCCATACCTGAAAAGCCAGCACCCTTCCACCTCTTCAGTCTTTTGTGGAGGGTATGAAAAAGAAAAATCCTATTTCGATGTACTTCTGGACAATATATTCTTAAAATACCTGACCCCATGTGATGTTGAAATATCTACCCTGCTTATTTATATATATATATATATTTGTTAAAATAGTATGGTAAAAGGAAGTTTTAAAATCTTTAAATCTTTAAAACTTCCTTTTACCATACTATTTTAACAGATGTTGCTCCCCAAGGGGTTGAGCACTTAAAAAAATTTATTAGGCGTTTTAGTAGTATTCTTGATATATATATATATATATATATATATATATATATATATATATATATATATATATATATAAAGGCAGGGAGAGGAAGATAAAGAAAATAAAAGTGACAGGTCAGGAAAATATGCTATGAATACAAGATCCTTCACTAGCAGCCTATGGAGACCATTGTAATCCATCTTGAAGACAGAACTAGTCATATTGCCTGCTCCGAGACCTTCCGTCCGCTGGATCGGACTCGTCAGGGGAGGCAGGGTTGATTGTTTCTGTGGTCCCTTGGCATCAAATAGAGATACACCAAAGATTTCGTCCCTTACCCCAACATGCACCCCGCTCACCCACCAAGATGGTTAAGATATTGGTAAACAGTTACAGAGCTGCGGAGGGTCCCTATCTGGAGGTAAACGCTATCAAAACTGATCCTTCATTTGACTGATAAACTGTTACAGCATTTAGAGCAACAAATGAAGGCAATGTTAAAAACTTTTCAACAGCATACCATTAAAGCTTGAGAAAGAAATTATAATAGTAATGATAATAATAATAATGAAAGAAACATTCTAAACTTGATATGATATGTGTAGTAGTTCATTGAAGGGCAGATGGTATCATCATGCATGGGTTTTTCAAATTCATAAATACTCTCTCTCTCTCCCCCCTCTCTCTCACTCTCCCTTCCCTCCCTCCTTCCTCGCCCCCTCCCGCCTTCCCTCCCCTTTCTCTCCCGAAGTCCAGGTTCAATTATTGTTCTCAATCCATCAAGAAGAATGGTGGAAACATCATCAACATCATCATCACCATCATCGTCCTTCAAAGCATCAGAACCACCCCCAACCACCGTTCACCCTCTTCCCCTCTCCCCCCTTGTCCACACAACTGCCCAGTGGAGAACCAGCGTCTCCACAACACCGGCCGGCGTCCTCATCACCATCACCATCGACTGCAGCACCGACGTTGGTGGTGGCATGGCCGCCTCGGTCGGCACCGTAAGGAGAGAGGGGGTAGGTCTGAGGGGAAGGGCTGTGATGGTGATGGTGTTCGTCTCGAATGAAGTTCTCCAGCTTGTCCACACAGGCGTCCTGGTAGTCGTCGTGGATCCACCTGTTGGGGGGGGGGGGGGGGGGGGGGGGGGGGGTAGGGAAGGGAGGGGGTAGAGGAGGATGAGGCGATGAGTTTCAGCATCGATATATCATCACAGGCGCAAGTGTTGTTCTAGGTAATATCCCCCCCCCCCACCCCCTCTCTCTCTCTCTCTGTCTGTGGTCTGTCTCTCTCTCTCTGTCTACACACACACACACACACACACACACACACATATATATATATATATATATATATATATATATATATATATGTGTGTGTGTGTGTGTGTGTGTGTGTGTGTGTGTGTGTAATGTGTTCATTTTGTTGAGGTAATTTACAAACAGTTAACATAATTAACAAGCATGGCACAATGGAAAGTGTAGACAACAGTCCACATGTTCCGGAACAAAAATCAGTACCACGATGCATTCAGCAACACCAGCAAACCATATAAGCCAGCCATACTCCAAGCACTGCTAGAATCAAGAAGTACAATTTATCAATGTCTGTTCACGCTCGTGTCCGATATCACAAATGTGAAGAGGATACCTAAAAGATCAGAGCACTTAATATTACATCAACACGAAGCTGTGTACACACACACACACACACACACACACACACACACACACACACACACACACGCATGTACACACACACACACACGCACACACACACACACTCGACCGTGATCACACACACACACACACACACACACACACACACACACACACACACACACATGTACGCTTTCAGGCCTGAGATGATATTATTTCTAGGCTGCATTAAATGTGCTATATTTACTATTGCGTGATTTCAGTCTGTCCTTGTCTTCTTCCCCTTCTTAATGCTCTGGTATCGTGGATTACGTTGTATCTTTGTGGTTTTTCCACCCTGCCTCAATTTCTTTTTCTCTCTCAGCCCACCCTTCTTGCCCTGCCATGCGTGTGTGAGAGCATAGATGCGCAAGCACATGCATGCCTTATGAGAATCTTCCTCCTCATCTCCCTTCCTTTCTCAACATCTCCCCCACC
The DNA here is from genome assembly GCA_016801955.1 of Conus betulinus. Lineage (NCBI taxonomy): Eukaryota > Metazoa > Mollusca > Gastropoda > Neogastropoda > Conidae > Conus > Conus betulinus. Next base: position 240,502 of record JADBJO010001123.1, read on the forward strand.
CCCTTGCCTCTTTACTGTCACTTCCAGTCGACACATTTTGATTGGAAGCTTTTTGTGCTAGTTTTTAGTTGAAAGGTTATGGCATGGCTACCTTAAGCCGTAGGTAATACGGGGAGATCTTAAGTATCGTCGCCTTTTTTGCTAGTTGAGAGTTCTGTGGCGCATAATTAAGCATTGACCCCTTCCTGTTGATCTGATTGGCTCTCTACATTCCTCCTGATCGAAGGCTGGCTGCTTGTTTGCCACACTGTGAAGAACGCACTTGGTGGTTTGCGTGCAAGCCGAGGCCACGTGCAGGCAGCGGGTGGCCCTCACTGCACCGCGGACAAAGTTTAACTGGCATACATGATTACCTGAGAGGGCGGTCCAGCCATCTGAACACGCACAGACTGTGGTCTGGAAGTAGTTAATGACCTGCGCAAACAAACTGGACTCCAGCAAAGGCAAACAGCAGCGGGAAAATGAAGCAAAGATACTTATCCTCTGCCTCTCGATCTAAGGCTGAAGCAAATACTTGTACAATTGTAGACTAAAACACAGAGCAATCGTCACGGTCATTGTCCAGTCATCTATTGAGCCGAAACTTCCCTCCTCAAACTCCTGTCTCTTACCTGACCCTGTTGAAGGACGGCAGTTGCCGGATGTCGGCTGGCAGGGAGTCGACCGGCGGCCAGTGGAAGCCGTCTCTTCCGTCAAAGGGATGATGTTCACCCCGGACTCCAGAGCAGTCGCAATTTCCTGGAAAAAACAATCTGCTCTTAAACCCCTGTCAAGACCACCCGTTTCTCTGCCCCTGCCCCTGAATTCCATCGGTGTAAACTCATTATTAGTGTATAGTGACAGAAAGCTTTGGAGGAGCCTTTCTTTTATCTTGAAAAAAAAATCACAGGAGCCCTTTTTTGTCAGCCCTCCTCTATATATATTTAACGAATGTTAACATACACATCACTTCAAGTCCTGTTCCTTAGCAGAGATGCAAAAAAGAAAAAAAAAGGTGAAAAAGAAGAAGAAAAAGACAAAGAAAGAAAACACAACAATCAGAATCAGAGAGAGAACAGAGCGGAAGGAAGGGAAGCAACTCATGCACATTTAAAAAAAATTCCCTCCAAATAGAAATTGTCTCCCCTTTGTCGCCTCCCTTCTTCCTCCTAGGTTAAGACGACGACCAATTCTGGAGATACTGTTAGGTAAAACAGTTTTAGACGCGCTTCCCCATTGAACAATTTTTGGTATGCAGTAACGTGGAATGGTTTAAGGTTTACTATAACATCGAACATCTTAAAATATAATCTCAGACATACTGAGGTTTACTAAACACTCTGAAAGTCATATGTTCGTAATAACAATTTAGGTCTACTGTAACAGTTAACAGTTTCAAATACGCTTTGATAATTAAGTAGTCTAACGAATATTGTATCTTTAAAACATCTTATCACTCAAAAGTGTTAGGTGTGACTGACTTCCAACGGCAGTATAATATCAAAAACTTGCAGACATTTCATACTGTTAGATGGTTTTATCTACATTGCAAAGTCGAACATTTACAGGTGTTTTACAACATAAAACAGCTTAGGTATGTATCGAATGACAATGCAGCGTAAAATAAACTTCATTTGATAAACAATACTAAATGTACAAGAAAATTTGACCACGATCACTTCTTCAGACATCACAACAAAGGACGTCAAAATGCACAGAACTATATAATGGTCTCAAAATACTTGTCAATTGAGAATCTCTCTCTCTCTCTCTCTCTCTCTCTCTCTCTCTCTCACAGATTCTTTCTGTTCGCCTCTCCCCCTACCTTGTGGACCAGTCCTTTCGTTGGTCATCACCCACGCAGCGATCCAGGGCTCCAGGGGAGAGGACGACCACACCATGTGAGACGCCTGGCGCACGCTGTGCAGGAGACTCTCGTCAAACTTGCCGGCCAGGAGGCGCTCGATGTCGATGAAGACGGAGAAGCCCCTCAGCTGTAGGTGCACCTTCAGCAAGCTGCACACAAAGTTCGATAATACACACTTTTCACATATGGTCTAACATTCTCGTCAAAATCTCGACTTTTCAAAATCGCCCCTGCATTTCACAACTGGTATCTCTTGCCATGACAGGGGTTGTTGAAGTCGGCGAGGGGATGGTGATGGGAAAGAATGGAGATGATTTTAGGCCACCATCTCCGTTAGGGCACATGAGATCGTCACCTTAATAAATTCATTATCAGCCATCCTCATTTCTGCCACTGACATATTCATCATCGAATTTAAGAAAAAAAAAAAGGAACAACTGTAGCAGTAAACTGGCAGCAATAATCCAGCCAGTAGCAACCAAAACAACGAAAGCCCATCAACTAGCCATTAGCGAAAATGTTGATGTTGATGGCATGATAAAAAAAACAGTCTGCACCGATGTAATATTTTCACTTACCATAATCACAGAACATTCGCCCCAGCTCCTCACAAGCTATATCGGCATTATCACCATCACCATTCACTTTATCCGAGTCAACACCACCACCATCACTGTTGTCATCGCTATCGTCGCCAACGTGATCGTACACCACCATCAACGTTTTCAAAGCCGTCATCACCATCAACAACGTTTTCATCATCGTCTAGTCACCCTCATCATCTTCATTTTCATCGCGTGTATCGTTATGACCATAACCAGCAGCACTGTCCCACTACCACCAATCATCATCATCATCATCATCATCATCATCATCATCATCGCCAACACCACTACCGCTACTCCCCTCCCCTCCTCCCGTCATCCCCCTCCACCCTCGGCCCTCCCCGCTGTGCAACCCTTCCAGCCTAATTTCTTCCACAAACAGCGGATTTACCTGGCGAGTTGCGAGCCATTTGAACGGCGATAACTCAAGAAAGACGTCGATAGGTTGTCCGCCCCTTCGGCCACTGACGTCACAGTTCACGCTGTCTCCTGAGTGAGCGCTGCCCGGCCTTGACCCTCTGACCCTGTGCTCTGAAAGCAACCCGACGGATGAACTGTTTGGTGGGACTGATTTAGCCGACTGATCGATTCACTGACGGCCCGAGAGATACAGACACCTGCAGTGTTGGTCAGGAAACTGGAGTAACACTGGCACAAACGCATCTATCAAGTGGACAAAACTCAACTTCCAGTTTTGTTTTGTTTTAGCTCATAGAACATCCTGTTTTGGCTAGAATCCGACCGTGACTGCAAAACAACAACAACACCGAAATACGCATCTGCCCACAGATTATAGAGCACAATAACTATTTTTGTCAAAAATGAGATTTTTTCCTGTCTTTCATCATGTGCGCTTCGTTGCGCATTATGTGTGTGAATATGGAAAATAAACGGTCAATAACAACTGATTGACGAGGAAGTTAATCCAGCCAATATTTGTATGGAGAAAAAAAAAATTCAGTAAAACTGTATCACCACTATTTTTTTCCTTTGCATGCAGTGCCCCAATTTTACATGCTTTCAGTGAAACTAGGCCTTTTTGTGGTGTAGCACAGTAACTGTGTTACGTAATAACTTCCATACTAAAAATGACCAACCAGGGCACGTAACTCCGACTTTGCTGTCGGATTAGTTGAAAGACAATACCTATTACTATCAGATCGATTTTGTATTGCTTTCTCTTATCCGTTGGACGGCAGCCCCTTCCTCGTACGTAGAAAATGAATTTGATAGCGGTTGAAACTGTGTACTTTTAAGAAATCTCAATAACAGAAATAGTGTAGTGTAACAATTAGTTTTCAAAACTTAGACCTGTTCTTTCACCGATTCATTTTACTTCAAGTCGGTCCATCCAAAACCACATGATTTAAGTTTACACCAAAACCAGTGTTCTAAAATGAATAATTACTATTGTGCGAATTTAAGCTTTCGGTTAACATACATTAAGTTCTTGGAAATTGTCGAATTGTATTGATTTTGGAGGCGCAGAACTGAAACTCGAACAATCCGACTCCTTCGCCAGCCAAATACCCTTCCTGCCCAAACCCTGTGTGTGTGTGTGTGTGTGTGTGTGTGTGTGTGTGTGTGTGTGTGTGTATGTGTGTGTGCGTGCGTGTGTGTGTGTGTGTGTGCGCGTGCGTGCGTACATGCCTGCGTGTGTGTGTGCGTGTATTTGTCTGTCTCTGTGTCCGTTGTGTGTATGCGCGCGCGCACGTGTGTGTGTGTGTGTGTGTGTGTATGTGTGTGTGTGTGTGTGTGTGTGTGTGTGTGTGTGTGTGTGTGTGTGTGTGTGTGTGTGTGTGCGTGTGTGTGTTTGAGCGCGTGCGCAAGTGCATGTATGCATGTCATTGTGTGGTGTATGTGTGTGTGTATGTGTGTGTGTGTGTGTGTGTGTGTGTGTACAAATTAAATTGGCACACTTATATGCACTTGCACACACACATACACACACCCACCACAAAATGACATTCGTACAAGCACTTGCGCACGTGCTCAAACATACACACACACACACACACACACACACACACACACATACACACACACATGCGCGCGCACGCGTATACACACACACACACACACACGGACACACACACAGACACACATACACATGCGCGCGCACGCGCACACACACAGACACAGACACATACACGTACACGCACAGGGGCGCTTAAGTATACCTTCCATGGGAATTATCCAAATATCCTTTGTTTCCCAGAGTGGTAGACAAAACACAGTAAATCGACTGACTGGAGTTACTGTACTATGCCTTAGTATTGAACAGCGCCAGCTAAAATGCAGGAACTCCGTTAATTCTAAAAACATCTTCCAACAAATCTGAACTTTTTTGTCGGATTGTATTTGACAATATGTAAAATATGTTAACAATACTGTCGTAACAGGGCTTTTGCAAACATGCTATAACTGCCGAGTTCTAACGTCAAACAGAAAAATGCAACTTTGTCGAAACTGAAAAACTCAAGTACAGTTCACCAAACGAGGGCAGACATATTTATCTCTGCGGATATTGCATGCGAAAGATTTCTTCGTAACGAAGAAAAAATATTTTTGTGCAGTAAGCTTGTTTCGCTACTAACATCTTTTCGTATTTTGCATTGTTCTGCTTACCTTCCACTTTGCCGAGAATTATTGAGCGGTGAATGCCATTGGCGATGGCGCACTCGTTCATCAGCAGAGCATCCGTGAGAAACATCAGCGTTCGTTTGTCCACTCCGGCTTGCAGCATTTGGTAGGTATACTGCATGAACTCCGACCCTACCTCCGCCAGCCAATCACTGATCTTGCTCTGGTCACATGATGAGTAGTCAGCGGCCGTTTTGAGCTCCTTCAGTTCTCGCATGAATCTGGTCACACATTAAAGATACGAGTGAGCTATGTTCCTGATGCCGACCAATCACGAGTTAGCTTTCAAATTTTCTTATTTCCGTCGTCCAAGACATACATCTCGTAGTATTTGGAAAAAAAACGATGCAAAACAAAGACTTTAAATAACCTGGTCTCCGATTCAAGTTTCTCTTCGTTTCAAATCCATTTTCAATACCAATAAGATCACACCTGCACCACCAAGAAAGTGCGAGTGTTCATCAACAACAGCCTGCGCAAGATTCTCCACATCCGATGGTGAGAGACCATCAACAGCAACGAGCTCCGGGAGGGAACAAAGCAGCTGCCCGCAGAACAGGAAATCAAGAGACGACCTTTGGGTTGGATTGGACGTACACTGCGGAAGCCTGCAAGCAACATGACCAGAGAAGCCCTAACATAGAGCCCCCAAGGAAAGCGAAAAAGAGGTCGGCCAAGGAACTCCTGGCACCAAGACCTGGAAGCTGACATCAGGAACATGAGGATGACATGGAACCAGCTGGAATGAAGAGCCCAGGACAGAGACGCCTGGAGATCCTTGGTCGGCGGCCTGTGCCCCAGGAGGGGTAATAGGCGATGAGTGAATGAAATGATGATAAATGTTGTTGGTTAGGGCTACAGGTAAGAAAAGCGATCTTTTGTCGAGTATATCACCACTTGTTAAAAAAATAAATGCACAATACAGTAACGCCCCTTGATCGTCCATTTGCTTTCTGCTCAATTCATTCTCCCAGGGGAAATTCTGTGAGACTACTTGTTAAATCTTGCACTTCCACCTACAGATTTTAGAAAGGTGGTGGACAGACCAGGTGAACGTTACCTGAACCGCTGAATGGATGGGTAAGCAAGATCAAATGGTGGTATTGAATAACACTAAAAATAACAAAAATAATGATACTAACAATAATAACAACGAGAATAACAACAATAATGAGTGCTTACTGTCACAATAACCCAAATGTAAATGAAGTTCTTTGAACTTTCAATGAAATAATACAGACGAGAAGAAAATCGAGTGAAACAAAAAACACAACCTATCCTGCCCCATCTCATCCTATACTGTATCACGTTCATTTCACCCTATCCTAAACATTTTATTCTATGCTACCCCATATCACCCTGTCCTACCCTTCCTACCTTATCCATTCGATCTTAACCCCCCTCTATCCCATCTATCTTGTCCCATTGCATTCCATCTCTACCTACCATTTTCTGTCCCATTTCATTCTCTCTCATCCTTTCAGTCTGTGTCATATGCAATCCCTTCTCGCCCTATCCTTTCCAATCTCGCTCTAACACACCTCCTCCAGTCCTATTCTGTCTCATTCTACCCTATCCCATCTCATCATTCAATCTCGTCTCATTCCATCCCAAACCATCCCATCTCAGCTTATCCTACCCCCGTCGCAACCTATCCCATCCATCTCAGCTTATCATATCCCCCCATCTCAACCCATCCCACCTAAATCTCACCTCATCCTATCCCCCAATCTCATACCATCCCATCGCATCTCATCTTATTCAATCCCGCATCTCATCCTATCCCATCCCATCCCACCTCATCTTATCCTATCCAATCTCACATTATCCCATCCCATCCCATCTCATCTTGTCCTATCCAGTCTCACCATATCCTATCCCCATCTCATTCTGTCTCCCTTCATC
>JADBJO010001123.1:252500-260000 GCA_016801955.1 Conus betulinus
GATGTCACTCTTTTGCCTATCTCAAACATTATTATTGCTGATTTGATCCCCCCCCCCCCCCCCCCACACACACACACACACACATCACCCCCCTCTCTCCCGCTCACACACACACACACACACACACACACACACACACACACACATAAATAACCCCCTGCCCCTCACTCCACCTTTACCTCCTTTCTCCCCTGCTCCGCCTTGATGCCGGCCTCCATCACCATGTGGAAGGCGGCCAGGGCGCGTGCCTCTTGGCGCGAGCTGCGCAGCACGGGAGCCAGGCGCCTCAGCCAGTCGGGGGAGCGGCCCTGCGCGTGCGAGGGGTCCTGGTGGGCGAAGTGGCGGGGGTCGTGCGCGCGCAGGAAGGGCGGGACGAGGTCCAAGGCGCCCGACTGCAGGACGCTGGACTCGATCTCCTTGTTGGAGGACAGCACGGCTAAGGCCAGGCAGGCGTAGTAGCGGGTCACCTCGTCGTCCACGAAGGCTAGGGGGAAGAGCCACTCGGGGCCTGCCACACACGATGGAACAGCGTGATACATACACAACAGGGGCAGTGCACCGTCACAGCTTCACCCGTTGTCCGGGGCACGGCATCATGGAAAGCATCCCTTCTGGTTTAAACGAATTTATTCAAGAAGTATATACAAAAGCAGCAACAACATATAAGGCGAGTACAACAAGCAAAATGCTTATACACGGTACTCACTGAATATAAAAACAATGGACTGGATGCAAACAATTGAACATGAACGTTTGCATTCAAGAAATAAACAGCCCACCCCTTCTCCTTTCCTTCCGCCGCTTTCACCTTTTCTCGTCCGAGTCAGGCATCTCCGACTGCTGCTGGGTGGACCAAAAAGGGGTTTTCAAGCCGTGAAAAGGGTGGTTTATACTCTCGACCCGTCAACTCCAACAAGCGGACCAGTTAATTAGGGGCCCTTCTTAGGACAGATATTGATGGCAGACGAATGGATGAGGTGAGATGGGATATACGGTAGGACTCGACAGGGCAAGATAGGATGGGACAGGCGTAAATATGGGGTTGGATAGAATGAGATGGGATTGGGACGAAATTGTAAAGAGAAAATGGATAGGGTAAGGTAGATGAGGCAGGTCGAAATGGGACAACCTAGGGTTACATACAGGGATAGATGGGGGAAATGGTAGGGATAGTTACAGTAAAAAGTGGGGAAATGGGGTTAGATGCACGGTTAGAGACAGGGATATTTGAGAAAGGGTAGGACTAGGGACAGAGATAGATGGGGAAACAACGGTAGGTCTAGAGATGAGGATAGATGAAAACGATGTGGTTGTATACAGGCATAGATGGGAAAGGGTCAAAGACAGGAACAGACGGGAAAGAACAGGTTTGAATCCATGGACAGGGGGGAAAACGATGAGGTTAGACACACGTATAGACAGAAAAGATAAGGTTAAACAAAAACAGGGTGAGAGAGGACAGGAACAGAGTAAATCACTAGGTACATGGTGGGGCGGGATAGCATGAGCTAAGACAGGTGAGACAAATGAAGGTGAAACGGGATGACTCAAATGGGATATGGTGCGACAGGACAGAGAGAGACGATATAAGACAGTGTGAGGTAAGGTAACGTAGAGTGAGATGGGACATGGCAGCGTGAGATGGAACGGGATAGGATGAGACACGGTGTTCCTCTGGAGACCGAAAAACGCCCACCACTCCCAACTCTCTCTACTCCTTGAGGACCTCGAGATGTTTGGTCTGATGAAGACTGGAGTCCAACAGACCCATAGTCATCTCTGCGACTTCAGAGTCAGACTGGATATGGCGAGAAAAGCGCGGTTGTCCACTAATGCCCCGGTGCATCACAATAAAAACCACTCCATGCGGGGAACGTTACCGCTCACTCGCTTTCAAATATGATTTCTCTCCCTTGTTCTTTTTCTTTCTGTCAAGAATCAAAATGAAATCTAAAAGAACACTCGTTAGTGTTCTATATGAATGCCAAAATAAGAACATAAATCGTTAAACACTTCAATGGTCCATTTGAATGCCAAAATATACACTTTAATGTTCTATATGAATGCCAACATAAGCACAGAAATCGTTAAAACACTTTAATGCTTTACATGAATGCCGAAAGAAGAAGTAAACAGTCGTCGTTTAAAACCCTTTAATGTTCTAAATGAATACCGAAATAGGCACACAAGTCATTACATTTAACGCTTAATTTAAACCGCAACATTTGACAGAAAGGACTGGTCTTTTGAAGGGAGACTATCTTGTGGGGGTTTGGAACCGGGATCTCCCTTTCCCATTACTTCCCTTGGTGGTGTTTTTGGCGCGGCAGTATCTATGGCGTATAACATTTGTCGGCAGCTTTGAGAAGCAGGCCCTACAGTGATCCGAAAAAGGAAGCATGTAACAGCCAATCTAGCTCGCTGCAGGGTGTTTTAACCCGGTGAACAAAGACCGCGCTATGCGTAACTGCTCAGCAGCCACGACAGTCAGCTGAGCACGTGAGTCATAGCAGAACGGAAAACTCTGAACGGAAAGCCGCTCAAGTTGAAGGAGAGTATGTGTGTGTTTGTGTGTATGTGACCCTGGTAAAAATTAAAGACTGCGCGCAAATGCGTGTGTACGTGAATGCATGAGTGCGCGCGCGTGTATGTGCATGTAAGTGTGGGTTGCACGTTGTGTGTGTGAGCGTGCATGAGTGTTTATATGCGTGCGTGCATGAGTGTGTGTTATTGTGCGTGGTGGCGACCTCTGCTGTTTGTATAGTACCCCCTCCCCCCCCCCCCCCCTCTCTCTCTCTCTAAAATGGACGCTGGGGAGAGAGTGGTGGTGGCTGGGACGTCGTTCGAAAATGTTCACAATCATTTTGTATGCAAATGAGAGAGAGAGAGAGAGAGAGAGAGAGAGAGAGAGAGAGAGAGAGAGAGAGAGAGAATGACGCTGGGCCCATGCAGACATCGTGGATGACATGAGTCATAGATTTTATGAAATTGGGTAATGGAGCACCGACCCCAGCACAGTCACTTTCCAAGATATACAAATAATCCTAATGTTTTCAAGCGAAATGTCATGGTAGTACATCAGCATCGCAGAACTTTGATCTTTTCATCTGCGCCAACTGAGCTATGTATTGATGTCCTGCGACGAGTGCTAAAAAGGTAGTGATTTGGAAAATAAAAAATAAAAAAAAAAAAGAAGAAGAAGAAAAAAAAAGCGTCCTAAGCGTTCAATGGTCATCACGGATAATTAGCCACTAACAGTTTAACGAACCAACCACCTGTTCCGCATGGACGTTTACACTTTCTTCCCTCAATGCTCTTGCGGCGTTGATTAAGCGAGCCTGGCCACAATCACTGAGAACGATAGACGTGTTCCAGGAGAAAAAACACAGGAAGACGGCACCTGTATTTCCACTGCAAAAAGAGTTACCTTCTCTTACCCAGGGAAACACAAGGCAAAGGGACAGTGAGTGAGCGACCAGAGAAACTTAATAAAAAGAACAAAGCTAAAAAGTCATTCATTAAAAAAAAAGCTTTAACATCTATCAATTTTGATTTGAATAAAGCAGATCGAGTATAGGATCTTGTAAATAATAACTCTATAGGCCTATTCCACAATGCGAGAATCATGTTCAGTGTTGAATCATAAAAAGAGAAAGCAAATAATTCAAAATTTACTTCTCAAAACGTTTTGACAAGTGTGGACGATTATGTGTTCTAATTCTTTAGGATCTAAGATCCAACATTCCTTGTAATTACAGGTGACTCCCAACATATGAATAGGTGTGTTGTGTGAATAAAGTTCAACATTTGGTTGCCTATCTATCATTTTCTATCAACAGCTTGATTTAATGTGGTTGAATGTAAAAACCCATTTGTGCAGATATATTCATGTGATTGTTGCGCATCCCAGTTTATGGTTCTCAACGTTTCGTTCATTTGTTCTGCTTGGAAAGTAAAACAATCGTTTTTATTTTCTTACAGACTTTTCTTATTGCTTTCTTGCTTTTCTTTTCTTTTCCTTCGTTTTTGTCATGCGTTCGTAACGTCATTCATTTTTTGAAGGAATCAATCATTAATGATATTTATCTATGAAAAAGCATTATTTTCTAACTATTTAACATGTAAATACTGCTATTACTACTACAAATACTACTACTACTACTACTACTACTACTACTACCACTACTACTACTACCACCACCACCACAGAAGTATTAGTAACAAGCTTGATTTGATTGTGCCGAATATTTTGTACAACACAAAGACGATCTTAAAGACAATCTTAAAATGTAAACATTGTTAGGGGACTGGACATGTCTTTATATATCTTTAAAAAAAAAAAAAAACAGTATAGAAGGCTACATTTACTTTCATGATGCCCTCATCCCTGGATGGAGTTTTCCCCAAAGATGCAACGGACGTCCTGCTACGGATGACTGAGCGCAACACGCCTACGGGCGCGAGTGAGTGCAGTACTTCTAGCCAACAACCGCTGCGCGGCAAACCGTGACGGGTACTTCATCGCTTTAACTATCCGTGTCCACAGTTTAAAGAATTGCCACACTGCACGGCGCTAGTAGCGCCAATCACCGATTTCGGGATCAGCTACCGCGGGGACATTTACTTTGGCCGGGTGGGCTTCTGCCGAGACAGCGCAGTGCTTTCACCGAAGTATTGTATTCAGGACGGGGTAAAATGTGAGCGGGAGAGCTTTTTATCTGTCCTAACCACGGAGTGTAATCGCGAGCTTGGAGAGAGTGTTTCATGATCACCTGTCAGGATCATTAAGGACTCGGTAGGGATGGTCATTTCCCTTCTGGTGTTCTTCCCGGCCGTGAGTCGATGGATGACGGAGTTCATTTTCTTTTCTTTTTTTTTTTTATTCCCCAAGGGATGGAAGGACTTGAGCTTTCAATGATCATGTTATTTGATAATATATTACAGCAAGTGGGACGCTTGTATGTATGTGTATACGCGCGCGCGCGCGCGCGCGCGCGTGTGTATGTGTGTGTGTGTGTGTGTGTGCGTGTGTGAGAGAGAGAGAGAGAGAGAGGGAGAGAGAATCTGTGGTGACAATTGAATTTTGTGCCATGTTGAACAACTAACCCCCTTTCCCTTCCTTCCTTCGGCCAAACTCCACTCAGTGACAGTCAAAGTCTCAGCCGCGACCGATATACTACTTCGGTCCTAAAATACCGAATGTTTCAACATCTGAAGGGGCGCTCGGAGTTGAGTATTTGGTCCTCATCTTACGAACGGTAAACCTGCAGTCTGTAAAGAGAGTCAGGTGGTGACATGGAACAGAACAGGGTAAAATTGGACTGACTGACAATACGCGATAGAGGGAGATGGGACGGGACAGAGTGAAATGGAACAGGCTAAGGTGAAATAGGACTAACTGTGTGAGACAATACGCGATAGAGAGAAATGGGACAGGACAGAGAGAAATGGGACAGACTAAGGTGAAATAGGACTAACTGTGTGAGACAATACGCGATAGAGAGAGATGGGACAGGACAGAGTGAAATGGGACAGGCTAAGGTGAAATAGGACTGACTGTGTGAGACAATACGCGATAGAGAGAGATGGGACAGGACTGAGTGAAATGGAACAGGCTAAGGTGAAATGGGACTGGCAAAAGTGAGATGGGAGAGGACAGAGTGAACTGGGACAGGCTAAGGTGAAATGGGACTGGCGAAAGTGAGATGGGACAGGACAGAGTGAAATGGAACAGGATAAGTTGAAATGGGACTGACAGTGTGAGACAATACACGACAGAGAGAGGTTGGACAGGATAGAGTGAAATGGGACAGGGTAAGGTGAAATAGGACTGGCAAAAGTGAGAGAGGACAGGACAGAGTGAGATGGGACAGGAGAAAGTGAGACAGAACAGGCTAGGGTGAGATGGGACAAGATAGAGTGAAATGAAGCAGTAAAAAATAATGTCCTGGTAGGCGAAAATTTACATAAACTTGTAAGTAAATGAATATGCTAATGCAGAAGTCAGGCCCGGTACATCAAACATACTTTTGCACTCATATGAGCGCCGATGCACCGTCACATATTCTACTCTCTCTGGAAATGCGATGTCACGCGTTCGCCTCTCCCCTGACACGGCGGAAAGCAAGAACTGTAGTGTCTTCCCTGCTTGTAATTCACACATGTAACTTTCAAATGCACAATACTGATGGAATTGAAAACACACGAGATTTGAGCTACCTAATCCCGGATTAACCAGTAAACTTTCTTACCTGGTCAGGCTGTCACACAAACACACACGCGAAAGTGTTATCACACACCACACGTCGGTCGCTGGTCAGTGGACAGGTCACTATAGAAGACCTCGTCGTCTCCAACAGGCAGCAAGTGATGATCTTGCTCCGGATCTTCAGACTCCAGGTTCAGGTCAGGCTTGCTGTGATCGTCTTCAATGGATATTTCTCGGTGTGGAGTATTTGTCACTCTCTTCTCTCTTCTGCTTAAGTTCTCAGGTTCACTCGCATCCCAGGCACTTTAGAGTCACGTTCACTGCTCCCAACTTTTCTCTGTCTTGCTTTTCCTTCTCTTCCCTTTCTGTCTCTCCGTTATGGTGTGTGTCAAGTTCTCCCTTGTCCACCTCATTTATAGGGACCTCCATAATAGACGCCCGTGAAGACATTTGTCCCCCAAACATCAGTATTCGTACTGATTCTCTACCTAGCCAGCCAATGAATCCCAGTTCTCCCAACTCACAAATGGACAATGAAATTCACACTGATGTCCTAAGCGCTCCAAGGCAGTATTTATCCCCTCTGCAGCACGGTCCTTATCCACCCACATCCAAACACGCCTGAAGACAGCGTCAGGACAAAACTTCACCACCACTTAAAGCGCGGACTGCCATTCTCAAGTTGCAGGTCCCTCGGGGCCTAATCGGTCCGGTCCTTTCTTTGTACCGACCTTCCACGCAGCCTCTTCTAAGGGACATTACAACAATGGTATCCCCTCAACCCTTGGTAGCTGATTTGCCTCCCTTGACTACTTAACGCCTTGGGGGTTTCTCGCGAGCAATGTCACACGTCTTTATTGATGTTAGTCACCAGAGCTCAATTGTCCAGGTGAGTCGATCACCTGGGCGCAGACTGGGGGTGGGGGATGGGGTGGAAGATGAAGAGGGAGTTGTACGGGGAGAGGCTCTCATGCCATCCCTGCCGAGTTCCTAATTCTCCTCCAAGACTCGAAACTGTTGGCATTTCTAGCCCTTTAAACCCTTTCTGTGAGTTTAGAGTCCCTTGCAGTGATGTAAGAGAACCGGAGAGGAGGGCAGTCGGGGGGGAGTTGAGGGGGGAGGGGAGGGGACGAAAAATCTTTTTCGCCCCATTCCCCCCCCCCCCCCCCCCCCCCCCCCCGCACCACCACCTCATCCCCTCCGACTGTTAAGAGCCGGTCTAAGCATACCTCTATATCCTTGCCTCGCTTGACCACGAACTACCTGAGCTGTACCCGACAGTGCCTGAGACA
>JADBJO010001123.1:265000-285000 GCA_016801955.1 Conus betulinus
GCAGTTCTCAACATGTGCGATTCGTGGTCGGTTGTGTGGTGGGGGGTGTCGTTTCTGTCCTTTTCATCTGGCTGGTCGGGGGCTCTCTCGGTGGCGGTCGTCGTCCGTGGGGGGGGGGCTCTTGTGCGGGTGGGGTGTCGGGTACGTGTTGTCGGGGGGGGAGTGTGTCTGGTGTGTGGGTGTTGGTGTGCTCGTGGTGTGTGGTGCTTTTCTTGGGTGCTCTCTGGTGGCGTGTGGATGGGGCATGACGAGGCGTTGGCACGGGTGGGGCGGAGCTGTTGGGTGGGTGTTTGGGTGTGGGTCGGGGGTGCAGTTGAGTGGGCGGACGTCTCTGTGGGTCGTTATGTGGGGCGACACGTTGGTGTGGGTTGGGGGCTGCTCCGGCTAGACACTGGTGAGTGGGGGGGGGTGAGGCGATGGGGTCTGTGGGGTGTGGCGCGCAGGGCGCATGTTCGAGTCTGTCGGGGGGCAACACACACCGTCCGGGCTCTGTTGTGTCTCGGACCCTCGTGCATACACGGCCGGGGGGGTCCGGGGGGGGGCGGCGCGGTGGGTGCGTCTGTCGAGTCGTCGGACAGACGCCCACTGGGGGGGGTGGGGGGGCGGGGAGCACACGACTCATGGGGCATCTTCAGTGTCTGTCGATGTGGGTCAGGGGCTGTGGGTTCGAGGGTGTGGGTGTGGGCCCCGTGGGGGGAGGAGAATGAGAGACGCAAGACGTCGGGGAACACGGGAACAACAGGAGCCAAAATTCCGTGAAGCGATGAAGCGTGTGCGAACGTCAAGTGACAAAAGAGACGACAAAGAGGGCCCGACAAGAGACAAGTTGCTTGCAAGGTCAACCGCTAATAGGGCAACCACGACAAGCACACACTACACAACACCACAAACCCGACAATACAAGCACAGACCGAACACGACAAAACACAGCCCCTCGGGGAAACCACCGAAACAAAAAAAATCGAGCGCAAAGGAATCCAGACAAAAGAGTCCGCAGCGAGTGCCGCAAGAAGACGCACACTGGGTACACAAAAGGCAGGCGGAGAACACTGCACCGCACATACAGGCGGCGCTGTGCGGTGCGTACTGAAGGCACGGAGGGAACGATCCAAGGAGCGCGCCACAGGGATACCACTGGAGTCCAGGTCACTGGCATAAACACAGAGGATGGAGAAGAGAAAGGGTGTGTCTAAACGGGAAGGACGAAGGAGGCAGGGGAAAAAGAAAAAGAGTGAAAAAAAAGAGAAAAAAAAAACGCAGAGAGACGAAAATAAAACGTAGTATAGGGCAGAAGGGGAGAGAGGGGAAGAAGGAAGGTAGAGGAAGGAGGAGAGACAAAAAGGCAAGGGGACACTGAGAAAAAAAAAAAAAGAGAATAGCAAAAAGAAAAGAGAGCGAAGAGGGGGTGGAGAGACAGGGGGGGGGGCGAGATGAAAAGGTGGAAGGCGCAGCTAACGCGGGTGCGAAGAAGCGAAGGGGAAAAGAAAAAAAAAAAGAAGTGAAGTAAAACAAAGCGAGGGGGGGGGGGGGGGGGGGGGGGGGGGGGGGGGAGGGGGAGGGGGAGGGGGGGGGGGGGTGGGGGGGAAACAAACGGAGACCAGAAGTGATAAGAAAGACGAAAAGGTGACGGTAAACACCGAATAAAACAGCAAAACGCCAACACAAGAGACTAAAATATGGCACGCCATAAAAAAGCACAATACGGTATGTGACACGGGAACGTAAGAAGCGTTCGGTCGTAGAGGTATCGGAAGCCACCCGGACAGAAAAAATAACCAAAGTCTGATAGCAAGAAAAGTAAACAGCACAGAGTCGACGAAAAATGAGCGACGCAGAAGCACTGAAAGCGATCGCGACCGAAACACCGAACGAGAAAAGAGAAGCAAAGAAAAAAGAGAGAAAAAAAGAGAGAAAAACAGGACGGCAACCATGACCACTCTCCTTTAGGTGCTTTTAGTTTGTGTGTAAAATTCAATAACCCACATGTGGTTTGTTTGTTTGGTAGAACAAATTAAGGAAAATCGCGGGGAACAAATGGCAAAATAGGCGAGATAAGTGCAAAGGTGACAAGTGTAAGTTTAAGTTCCTTGAATCTGAACGAACATCCTGATTGCTAAAGCCGGGAGTTGAACACCTGTGTTTTGTTTGAAGACCTGTTTAAACTGACAGACTGCCACGAGAAGGAATTCAACTTTGAAATTTGAAGCAAATCCAGATACTACCAAAACAGGGTCGGGGCAGGGCCCTGTTTTTAGCGCGCCCTCCAGCTCTTCAGTGTTAGCACACACTTTTTTCCCCCCTTTTTGTGAGTTTTGGAAAATTCTTTCGACTCCACGAAAGCTGAACTGTAAGAGAGCACGTGGGTTAAACGCTGAACTCTCTGCTTCTCTCTTTCTATCTCTTTCCGGATAAATTCTAGATTGGAAAAAGGATCTCGTCGTGGGGGGGGTCAGCCTCAAGCCCGCCCGGGCCTTGCTTCGCAGGGGTCTCCGCCCTCCTCCCCCACTCTCTGCTCCCATACAACCCAGCATAGATAGATTATAATAGTAGATGAATCTCTCTCTCTGTCTCTATACTTTACATAACATACATTATATTTGTAGCAACACACACCACATTATGTACACCACACACACAAAACACGCACACACCCACACACCACACACACATATGTATACAGGAGAAAGAGAGAAAGATGGAGAAAATATGTGGTGTGGGTGTGTGTGTGTGTGTTGCCGCGCGCGAACGCTGCGCGCAATGCGTGCATGCGTGCGTGCGTGCGTAAATATGTATCCTTATCTTAGTCGTTTCTCCCTGTTAAATAAGGGGTACCCCGTAAGGGTGTGTCGGTTCCAATAAGGTTTTTCCAAGTGCACTTGAAGCACTGGAAGTGCCAAACGTTTCATCCCGGACACGGCACTTCGAAGCATTGGGGATCATTTAACGTGGGGAGGGGGAGGGGGTAAATAAAAAAAAGCAAACTCGAGACTTACTGACGTCTTTCACCTATATCGAGGAAAGCAGGTCAAATATAAACATCTTACTCTGCACTTATGATAGGTGAAACAAAGTGAGCTGTATCGCTGAGTGCTCTTAAAGTATGCAATACAAGATTCTCGCTCGCTCTCTCTCTCTCTCTCTCTCTCTCTCTCTCTCTCTCTCTCACACACACCACACACACACACACACACACACACACACGCACATACACACACACACCACACACACACACACTCTCTCTCTCTCTCCTGACATTTTATTACACAGATAGGTCAAACCGAGTAAACTGTGCCTGGGAAAATGGCTCAACAAAAACCTGGAAGGCCACACAGCAGGGGGAGCCGCAGACCTCTGTCACTGCCCAACGGATCTTAGATCCGCCCTTCGATCCGGATCCGCACCGAGACCCGCTTCAAACTTTAACGAGTTCATGCTTGGCCTACCACATTACAACTTCCAGACAAATTTAGTCAAACTCGGTTCAGCGTCTTTGTGTGTGCGCGGTGTGTGTGTGTGTGTGTGTGTGTGTGTGTGTGTGTGTTTTGTGTGAGTGTGTGTGTGTGTGTGTGTGTGTGTGTGTGTGTGTGTGTGTGTGTGTGGTGTGTGTGAGAGAGAGAGAGAGAGAGAGAGAGAGAGAGAGAGAGAGAGAGAGAGAGAGAGAGAGAGAGTGTGTGTGTGTGTGTGTGTGTGTGTGTGTGTGTGTGTGTGTGTGTGTAATTTTGCTGAGCAGATCCTGAATCCGCCCTTTGATGTAGATCCGCACCATAAATCATCACTACAATTAAACTGTTTCATCCTCAAACCATGTGCCATCTTTTTCACCGAGTATGGCCAAAATCGGCTCAACAGTTTCGGCATAATCTTAGACAGACAGACAGACAGACAGAAAAACAAACACACGCACAGAAACAGACATAAACATAACCACCGTGGCCAACGTAGCAGGTGCCGGCCCACACAATACAAAGCGGCCGCTCACTTTTCCCAAACCGTCAGTCGTACAGACACAGTGTGCATGTGCAGAGTTTGCGCATCTACTGATATGGATCGTTTTCTATATGTGTACTTAGCTCTCACCGTTTTTCAAAATCGTGGTCTGTTGATTTACTGAGCTCCAGTGGGTCACAGATCTTGTCTTGCGTAAGACTCTGGATCAAAGCGCGTGTGTGTGTGGGGGGGAAAGGGATGGGAGGCGGGGTTGGCGGTGGTAGAGCACGAAACAGGGGGAGGGGGGGAAGAAGGAGGGAAAAGGGTGGTATGGGGGTATAGTGTGTGTGTGTGTGTGTGTGTGTGTGTGTGTGTGTGTGTGTGTGTGTGTGTGTGTGTGCGTGCGCGCGCGCGCGCGCGCAAGTATTCATGTGTGCATGCGTGTGTAGACTTGTTTGTGAATGTGTATGTATGTGTGTTTATGCATGCTTGCGCGTATGTACGTTTTATATGCATCTATAGCTTTATCTGTATGTCTTTGTGTATGCTTTGGTAATGTGTGATATGTAGAGACTGCGCACATACATACAAAAACAGTCACGCACACACTCCACACAAAAACAGACGCAAGCACACGAATATTTTCACATATACAAAAAAAATGCACAGACACACAGAAACATATAAGAGAAAGTGTGCGAGCAAGCGAGCGAGCGAGCGAGCGAGCCAGAGAGAGAGAGGGAGAGACAGAGACAGAGACAGAAAGACAGACAGAGACAGATGGGATGTACCGAAGGGCCCCTTCCTTGATTAATGTAAGTACTATACACAATCAGGGTATGGACGGGAGTGTTCACTCTCTACACAAACAAAACTTGCTCTCGTGGAGACGCATAGGCACTGTCACGAACATCGACCACTCACAAAGATGACGGGGCGTAAATGATTTTCTGTGCTAAATGACTGAATCCCAGCTCCCACCCTCACTATTAAACACTTTCATCTGTACTGTACAAAATAGGAGCAATATGCTTGTCATTCAGTGACTGCATCCCATTGGTCTTAATTAGCCTTATCGCCCCGCGAAAGACAATATTTCAGCACTAATGCATAGATAGTAAACACACACACACACACACACACACACACACACACACACGGATAGGGAGGGGGAAGGGGAGGAAAGAGGAGGACAGAGAAAAAAGAAAAGGCACAGATTCGCAAACTCGCTGGCTGTTTTCTTTGACTGAACTGTCCTCATTACAGCCACATCGGTTGCACTGTCAGTCAGTCGTGTTCCCAAGGAGCCACTACTGACCACTCTGAAGAACATGATACTGACCACTGCAGCATCTCAAATGGGGTACCGGGGTGTCAAACTAATGAGACTGATAGTTAGGGTACCTTCCTCTGGTCGACTCCCTTGGCCTCTCGTTCGTTGCACTCTGCCGCAACCACCCTCTCTGCCTGAAACGTCTCTTTATCTACCCCCACCCCCACCCCTCTCTACACCCTCACTCCCTGCCCCCCCACCCACCTCCTCCCTCTTCTGGCAGTCAGCTTTTCTCCCCGCCTGCCGCCTTCTGGTTCAGTCTTCCACACAGGTAACCGGTTCCTTTGGTCGAGTCCCCCGGACTCTGGCTTTTCACACTCACTTGACTACAACGAAAGTCTTCTCCAGAAATAGTGCTCTGGTCCCCCTCTTTACACTCGTTGCATTCTCTGAGCTGCTGCTTCAGCAGGGCAGAATGATGCTTCACAAACCACACTTCCACTACTTAAAAAAAGCAGCAGCTTTGACTCCTTTTGCTGACCCCCCCCCCCCCCCCCCCCCCCCCCCCCCCCCCCCCCCCCCCCCCCATGAGTTGTATGTAGATCGTGGGCGCTGGATCGAATTTTTGACATTCCTAGTTCCAAGGAGACGAAAGTGGCCTCCAGAGGGGCATCAACAAACGGTTCCGTTCACAACACAGAACTCAGTGGTTCCAAGTTGCTTTGAGCGGAGGAGTTAACATCGACTCTTTAACGTTCTCTTTTTTCGTCCCATCTCTCTCTTTCTTTCCTCACTCCGTCCCTCCGCTTGACCCTCTTCTTGTGAAATCCTTACTGTCACTTTCCTGGAGACAAGAGGACTTGTTCACCTGCAACGTTTCGATTTTCTCTCAGTTTCTGTCTGTCTCTTCTAACTGTTTTCTCTTTCTGACACCCCCCCCCCCCCCCCCCCCCCCTACCCCCCGTCCTGCCTGCCTGAAGAAGACCAACAGTTTCGAAGTTCGTTACTTCACCGTCTGTTGCATTCGGCTCAATATTTCAAAGCTGTTTTTTTTCCTCGGTCTAATTTCCGCTTGCAGTCAGCATAGTTTGAAACGAACTTTCTTTTAAACTGACTGTCCCTACCCTGTGTTGAAATCTCTTGTTTCCGTTATCCAAGTAACTTCCATTTCCTTCATTTCGGATTCCAGGCACTGACTCACTCATTATTCTTCTACTCTGGTTATTCATGACAGTTCTTTCGTAAACTTTTTTTTAGCATCACTCTCTTCCACTTCCCTTTTCTTTTCCACTGGCCTCTTGGGGAGTCCCAGAGGTGCTGAGAATTCCACAGAGTTATAGGTGGAGTTGTGTGTTACATACCATGAGCGGACTGCCATTACCACAGTCTGCCGTGTCTACAGGGAAATCCACCCCTGAGACACGTCAATTGTAGACGGTCTTCAGCAAGATCACAATCCAGAACTCAACGGTTCCAGTATGCTGTCAGTTAAGATTGAATATCTACTTTGGAACATTCTCCTTTTCGCTAACGCCCACCCCCCCACCCCCAGACCCTCTCCCTGAAATTCTTAGGATGAGTTATTGTCATAGTAACCGAGGACTTCTTATCCTGCATTTCTTCTTTTTCTCTCTTTTATGTCCTGTCTGAATAAATACCACGCATGTTACTTTTGTGTTTTGTCGCGTTTATTTGAGGAATCAGCATTTCAACGTTTATTTTCACTTTCATTCAGCCAGTGAACTTACTGATGACAGACCCACATATCACAAAGTGTGGAACACACAGGCCTAAGATATGACACCTGAATTATCTTTCAGTGGCGGATGTAGTAATAACTTCATTACACCAAAGTCCCCACCATTAAGGGAGTTTAGCCCCTTGAGTTGACCTTTGTTCCAAACATCCTTTGTTTGCCCCACTTCGGTCCAAGTCACACGCCAAAACCTAAGAGCCGACTTACTCTCTCAGCCCACAAGCCATATCACCCAACAGGTTGGAACCCTCCCTGTGTTCACGACTTACCCCCTGCTGGTCATCGCGGGGAGGGTTGACTGACCATTCCCCTCCCTCTTGTTCAGCTTTGGAGCAGACCGCAGCTGATTACAAAGGGCGGCGAGCTGACCTTCGACTTCTGACATTTCCTAACTGGGTCCCGTTTGATGTGGACTTGTCCAAGCTCGAAGTTTCCACGTTTTGGCTTTAAAGTCACTGTAATTAGCTGTTAAGGAGATGACATGGGGTGTTCTCTTTCTCAGATAGTTATGCTTGTTATCCATTTGCTCCAGGGTATACAAGCTGCTGTTTCTTTAGAACACTTGAAAAAACCATGAGAACAGATCCTGAACTTCAACAAAATGACTCTACTAATCACACCTACCTGGTTCAAGATGTTGCTCCAGCCAACATCTTCAGAAGGGCTAATCTACTCGATAAAGAATGAAATTAAACGAATGATATCACTGAATGACTTATCAGACATTTACTGCAAAAACTGGATTGTAAATCCGATCTAGAATTTCATGCTAATGATGTTCATTAGCACAACATGAGGAGGATTTAAGCATAGAAATTCCATCGCTCTATCCACTTCCAGTGACGACAGTTTACATCGTTGGTATCTGATGTCTGTTCTCGAGTGTAAACCTCAACATAGCACACACACCACACACACACACACACACACACACACACACACACCATTTGAAGAGAGACAGAGATAGATAGACATACAAATTGAACTGGTTGGTTAATAAACAGACTGACTGGTTGCTCTTAGATAATGAAAGATGAAGACTTGAGGACGAGGCTTAGTTTAACAGTCTGTCCTTAACATGCACACAGCTTTTCATTACACAAACATTATCAGCCATACTGACAAAACAACGTAATAACTGTAATTCTAATGCTGATAAGAAAAAGAGACTTCTTATTACTGCAGTAAAGAAATATTGAGTGGGCGAAGAGGAGGGAGGGGGGGTGGGGAGAGGAGAGAGAGAGAGAGAGAGAGAGAGAGAGAGAGAGAGAGAGAATAACAAGAATTCTATATTTCATAACGGTGAAAGTATTGGCTTTGTTAGCCATTTTTTTTCATTCTAGCCGTTACTATTCTACGAAGCTAGTACTAAATGATTCAACATGTAAGAGAGAGAGAGAGAGAGAGAGAGAGAGAGAGAGAGAGAGAGAGAGGGAAGAGAGACAGACAGACAGACAGACAGACAGACAGACAGACAGAGTGACAGACAGACAGACAGACAGAGACAAAGACAGAGAAACCCATAAAAACATTCACACGGACACAAGCAGGGAACTGTTTATCTCCTCGCTCTGACCTTTACCAACCACTGTCCTCCATTCCCCCTCCGTCCCTCCTTCCCCGCACCGTTCCCTTTCCCCCTTCCATCTCCTCCACCCGCCTCTCAGTGTCACCAGACCCCTCTGGGCATCTCTGGTTTCAAAAGACCCACCTAGGCGAGGGTTAAAAGAGGGTGGGGAGCCAGCAAATTAGAGGGGCCACTCCACGCCAAGTGTCGTCGTCTATCTACGATTCACACGCCTCTGTGAAGGATGCTCTCCGCTGTGTGCATAGTCAGTCTGCGGTTTTCGCATGAGCGGTCGACAAATTCCTCTCGGCTGTTTGTCTGTCTGTGTGTCTGGTTTGAGTGTCTGCTTTTGTCTGTCTGGTTCTTCTGTCTGCTTTTTGTTTGTTTGTTTTGTTTTTTGGTTTTGTGTGTGTGGGCTTTTGGTTTTTTTTTTTTGCCTTTGTAGCCGAGTGGTGTCGGGTTTGACTTTTGTTCAGGCTATCTAGCTGTCTGCATGGTTAGTCTGGCTCGCTGGCTGTTGGGTCTGTCTGTCTGGCTGCCCATCTGGTTTGTCTGCCCGTGTGACTGGCTGTCTGTCTGAGTGTCGGTCTGGTTGTCTGTAAAACTGTCTATGTCTGGCAGAGTGGTCTGTCTGACTGGTTTGTCTGACTGGCTTGTCAGTATGGCTATCTGTCTGACCGCCTGCCTGCCCGTTTTGCTTGTTTATTTGTTTTGTATCTTTCGTTTAAAAAAAAAACCCCTGAGATTGATAAATCAAGCTGAATAGTTGGCATTCTCAGCATGGCCAAGGCTTTGCTACATGTCATTCATTGAATGTGCTTGTTGCTTTTTTCCTGAGTCCCCGTTGGGGATGTGGCATTTCAGTACGAAGAGCTTCCCCGCCATCTGAAAGCTCGGTGCTGATAGCTGCCTCTTTTCTGTCAATCTATTTAAATCTGCTGGATCTTCTCTGCTCATTTATTCATTCATTTGTTTTATTTGCCATTATTATTGTGATTATCATGTGTTTGTTTACTGTGGTCTACCATGTCAGCTTTTTTTTTTTTTTTCCAATCATCGTAATCTCGCTGGCACGTAGCCTTCCAAACATGAATTTTTTTTTTTAATGCAGATCATCATCATAACTATCCTAAGCATTGTCCCACGACGGTCAGTCATATGACAAACGTGGGCCGGGCAACAACGGTTGTCCCTAGCCTAGTTCTCTGACCTCAGTCATGCGCAAAGTGGTAAAGAAGCTGTAATTAGAGACGCGTTGCATGGAAGCCAGGCGGCTAAAAAATCTCGTTCGCTTGGCGAGTGTAAGCGTGAAGGGAGATTTTAAATGAGGCAGGAAACAGTAAACAGAAAAAAACGAACAAGTACGGTAACTCTTGTCCCATAATGAAATAATAACAGGTCTATAACTCCAAAGCATTCGTATGGAGTTAGGGGCCTGTAATTACTTCATCATGAGTGTAAGCGTGTTAGAGCACACCCTGGCAGCTAGCGGAACTTGAAATAGGCGAACGTTCGCTGGTTTATCTTCGGGCCGTCTCGAATACGAAAAAAAAAAAAAAAAAAAAAAAAGGGTAACGTCTGTAACTTCTTGTGATTGAAGCGCGAAAAGCGGTGACGCTGTCTGATTGATGCCTTCAAGGATCAAAATACTCATCCTCCAACAACGAGAACAGCTCGAAGAAGTAGCCATGCTGTTTGCTTTTTTGTATCGCGCCCCGTTTCTTAACTCCACTCCACGCCTCTTAGATCTCTCGTCGCTGGCGTAAGCTGGCCACTCGCAAGTTCTCGCGTCATATCATGGGCGTTAGGCTGCACACATAAAATGAATGCTCCAAAGCCTTGCTTAAAGGAATCGAGTATTTACAGACGGGCACAATCCAACTGTTCTGAGAATGTTCATAATGTTTGAAAGTTGTTTTTTACCTTCTTCTCTCTCATATGCCCATCAAGGTAGATGCCACGTAGTTCTAAGCAGACAGATTAAAATGTACGGAATGGGACTTTTTGGGAGGACCCACCTGGCGCAAAGATAGGGTCAGGGGTGACTGAGAAGGCCTGAAATGTGACGTCAGCCAAGGGGAAGATTATGCATTTGAAGATGTCAACGATGAAAATCCCCCCCCCCCCCCCCCTCCCAAACAAGTAAAATGACTGGCAGGGGATTGTTCTCTTGATCAATTGTCAGTTTAATATCAAATGCTGGCTGAAAACCATGCTCAGCTTAAAAACGCTTACATGATAATACGGTGATTCGGAGCAAAATCCTAAATGTGGTGTATGGCCTTCAGTGTCACGGTTTTCAGCGGGCAACGGAAAAGGGACAGACGAGGGAAGGGAGAAGTAGCGTGTACAGGATTCGGAGGGGGAAAAGGGAGTGCATGGAGGAGGGCAGGAAGGGTGGGTTGGGAGGGGGAGGAGTTAAAGACTGGGAAATACTTGGCGGTATTCCCCTCAGTTTATGAAGAACCCCGTGAACGCTGATGCAGATTCCAGGGTCTTAAGCATGCGCCTATGATGTCCTTTGTGTGTGCATACATACACCGTGGGGGTCCAGGAAATTGCATGTCTGAGTAAAATGTTGTCTCGGGAGAGCAGGAACTGAAATCCGGCCTGACCCTTCATCCACCAATCGAGGCCGGAGTTTGAACTATCGACTCACAGATTGGCAGGAATCCAGTGTGTGTTCCATCACTCCACAGTGACGCCCGCTGCACGCTTGTGCGCTAACTTTCAGAAGAATACCAGTGGCTCACTCTACCAATCACAAGGAAGTTTATAGAATACTGCGAAGGACATAACCTGATATAGGTCTACAGATGAACGTTTACGAATGAAAGCAACAAAGATAACATTTAAATGGTCTGCTTTCTAATTCGGTTTCTACCATAAAAAATCCATTTCATCATCCACATTAATGCGGTAAATATTATCTTTAAAAGGCTAGGAAATCTTTTCAGTGTTGCCTTAGGGGATAGGAAATCTTTTCATATTGTCTTCAAGGGCTACGAAATCTTTTCAATAATGTTGTCAGAGTTAGTCAAATCTGTCCAACATTGTCTTTGAGGGCTAGGAAATCTTTTCAAATTGTGATCAACCATCGTCTTCCCTCTCCACTCCCTCCACCCACCCACCCTCCTATCATGAACCAAACACAGTGACGTTCTCTGACTGGTAGGAACAGCCGTCAGAAGTTTGACCCTTCACCGACCAACAGTGAGCAGGACTGGTTCAAAGAGTCGAAACTCATTGTCCATCTGAAAACTTAGGCTAATTCCGCACCAGAATAATCTTTGTCTGGGACAGGGGTGGAAAAGGTGGCGGGGTTGGGCGGGGTTGCTTCATTTCAGTTGACGGTGTCCTGTGTATGTCACGCTGGGTCAGAACAGGCACCAGTGACCACACCGTATTGACTTGGCAGCTGGGCAGTGTCCCCTCTGGTGGGTTGCCCTGTAACTGCCCGACTTCCATTGAACTTTGTAAACCACGGTGCTGCGGGTGTGGCCGGACGAAACTGGGTGAGGCAGTAGATGGGGTATTAGGCATAGGAATCACTCCGCTGAGAAGTTAAACAGGGACGTACTCGCGGAAGAAGAAATATCACACATGAAATAAATACGCAGATAATGATTAACACAGAGTCAACCTTTCCATAAAGGCTCCGTGAAGAAACGTGTGAAGAATCTCCAACAAACAAAAATCACAAACAAACACAGCTACTGAGCAGAATGTGCTGATCCCATTTTTTAACCTCCAGCCAGGACATTGCCCTTACTTCCACCTCCCAGCCACACTGGTGTACAGCAAAGTATGAGAAGATACTAGCGTCAGAAGTCGGTTGTCACTGGTTTCCCATATTCACGAGGAAATCAGATACCATCCCTCAAGAAAAACAGTGATACTATGGAATAACAGAACAAAATCAGCTAGAATCCTTTTTTTTTCCGAGGTAAACACCTATCACTTTTCAAGAAAACAATAACAATAAATGATTTTCCAGGACACCTGGCATTATCGCGGAATTCTCAAGAGATAATAACTGTGTTCCTTGGGGGGGGGGGGGGGGGGGGGGGGGGGGGGGGGGGGGGGGGGGGGGGGGGTAGGTATTGCAAATTTACGAAACCAGCAAACTCCGAGGCCCACAAAAACTGTTATTACAGTTTTTCCTGGGAACAAAATCATGACCTGTAAAAAAAACAGTAATAACGGGGAAATCAGTTATTACTTTTTTTCTCGCGAGGAAACGGTTATTATCTTCCACTGAAAACAGCAGCAATTGGCAAGTCAGTTATTAGTCCTTTTACCCACGGAAAACAGAGGGGTGGGGGGGGGAGGAGGAGGACATAGAGAACAGAGATACAGGCCAACAAAATTGATACGCTTCTGCAGGCCACAGTAAGTGCTTCCTGTTTTTTGCTAAGGAAAAAAAGTTATCATCTTTGTTAAGTTAAAACAAAATCAGTGAGAAAACAAGCTGTTATCACTGATTTTCGGAAGAAAATACTTATTATCTTTCAAGAAAATGAGAATAATAAGTAATTTTCACTAGAAAACAGGTATCATCACTGATTTTTTCATAGGATAGTAGCTGTTCTCCTCAGTAAACAGGGAACATGCTTATCATGGGCTTGGAATTTTAGTATGCTTCCATGGCCCATAATAACTGCTTACTATGCTTTTCAAAAATATTTATATCATCTTCGAAGAAAACAGTAGCAACAGTTATATCAGCTGCGATCACCATTTTTCAGAGGAGAACAATCATTATCAACCAAGAAAAACAGCAACAATAAGGAAAGGTTATCACTTTTCCCCAGGGAAAAAAATTGTCACTCTTCAGGAGAACAATAATAACAGCTAATTTTCCGAGTAAACAAGTATCATTACTTTTTTTATGATACACAGATTAATAAGGGCTCACGAATGCTCCCCTAGCCCCTGATAACTCCTTTCACGTTTTTGTTGGGAAAATCGTATCATCTTTCAGCTGAAACAAGCAAACAGACAGAGAGAACACAAGGTAATGTTGGGAAATCAGTTGTATCACACACACACACACACACACACACACACACACACACACACACACACACACTTATCATCTTTTAAGAAACACCGGTAATGAGTGATTTTCAAAAGAAAACAAGAATATCACTGTTTCTTGAAGGTTAATAGCTGATTTTCTCTGGAACGCAGGAAACACAGATATAATGAAGCGACTTATTAAGCTAACATGCTCCCATACCCAATAACATTGTTTTCCTTGTTTTTCCCAAGAAAACAATTATCGCCTTCGAGGAGCATAGGGATCAACGAGAAAATGACGATAATGACTGATTTCCGCACAAAACAGTATCATCATTTGATGACTAATCAACGTTTTCCCCCGAGAAAACATGCCAATACTTATGAACCTGGAGTGCTCCCATACACAACAAAAGCGAGGCTGGCCGATTATGATCTGCACAGAAACCCGAGCGGCCTTGGGCAGTCGGCGGCACTTCGGTGTCTGTCCTCATGGCTGTCAGCCAGTCACGCTCACCACATCCGGGTTCTGACAGCTCCTGACACCAGCGGGTCATCGACATACACACAGCAGCTGTGTGTGTTTGGGGACACCAAGTCGTCTGTGTCGTTGTTGTCGTCTCTTCGGGACCAAAATTTACAGCAGTAGTGGTAGGGGTTGAGGATGAGGGTGGTGGTGTAGCGGATGGGGGAAGGGGGAAGTGCGCATCTGTCGACTCCACACTGTTAACAACTCGTTCTAGTGCGGCTGTTCCGTACTGGTCTGGCGTGTGGCAGTAAACAACTTTCGTTGGGAGAAACTAACCAATACTTAAAAGGAAAAAAAAACAGCAACAACAGCCAAACAACAAAATTTGGAAAAAAAAGAAAAAAAAAGGACAAAAAAAAAAAAGAAAAGAAAACAGAACAAAAACATTCTGCACCCGAACCGCCACACAATGACACGACAGCAGATCCCGTGAAAGGCGGAAGAGAAGAAGGTGGAGACACACAGTAGGAAGGAGGAAATGTGATTAGGGTGAGAGGGTAATAGGTGTGTGTGTGTGGTGTGGGGGGGGGGGGTGGTAGGGGGCTTCATTTCTTTGAACAGTAAGGATATCCAATTCTTTATGGGAAGACTAAACGTTGCAACCTGGTCTTATGATGTGTAGGACAACATAAAATGGATCCTTATGGTTTGTATTTAATTAAAACACTGGAAAAAAAGGTGGATAGGGAGGTGGGGTCGGAGAGCTGCAAGCATGAGCTCTCTCTCTCTCTCTCTCTCACACACACACACACACACACACACACACACAGAGGGGGGGGGAGGGGGGGGGGGGGGGGGAGAGAGACAGACAGAGAGAGGACAGACAGACAGACAGACAGAGACACAGACACAGACAGACAGTCAGACAGATAAACAGATAGACAGAGAGAACTATGACATAGCGGCGAACACACCAATCATATGTACAGTGAGTTTTGAGCCTTGTTGACAGTTGTGATTTCAAGCCACACTGTTTGCACGGCCTGACAAACACGGCCACCTGGACCTGCGGCGCTCTCTCCTCCTCCTGTAACACACCGCTCGTCAACAGCATCAACGTGCAACGCTCAAAACAGCTGCCAAAATACACGCGTTTCGTGTCCGCGCGTACCGCCCACCTTCCCCGAATCTCTCTCTCTCTCTCTCTCTCTCTCTCTCTCTCTCTCTCTCTCTCTCTCACACACACACAAGCTCGTTACGCACACATACACTCACACACACACACACGCATACGTATGCACGCACGCACGCGCGCGCAAGCATACACACAGAAACACACACACACACACACACACACACACACACACACACACACACACACATACATACAAACACGCTTAAAACTGACTAACGACTGCACGCAAATGCAGCTACAAACCTCACCAGCTCTGAAGAGAGAGAGAGAGAGAGAGAGAGAGAGAGAGAGAGAGGAGAGAGAGAGAGAGAGAGAGAGAGAGAGAGTTATTCAATCTAGTAGTGAGATTTAAGGCATAACCTTCTCTTCTAATCTGTCCTTGATACACTTAATCATGCTTGTTAGGCATCACACACACACACACAACACACACACACACACATCTCTCTCTCTCTCTCACACACACACACACACACACACACACACACACACACACTCTCTCTCTCTCTCTCATATAGGGGGGAAAAAGCATTGTTTGTGAGTCAGTGCAGTAATAAAGCGTGACCTGAGGAAGGCCAAGTGCCGAAACGTCGTAAGATGACAACTTGCTTGTTTGTTCTTGTCGTTTGAAAGACTCTCTCTCTCTCTCTCTCTCTCTCTCTCTCTCTCTCTCTCTCTCTCTATCTATATATATATATATATGTGTGTGTGTGTGTGTGTGTGTGTGTGTGTGTGTGTGTGTGTGTGTGATTTCAAGCCACACTGTACGGCCTATATACATGTGTGTGTGTGTGTGTGTGTGTGTGTGTGGTGTGTGTGTGTGTGTGTGAGAGAGAGAGAGAGAGAGAGAGGAGAGAGAGAGAGAGAGAGAGAGAGGGGGGGTGTTGGGAGGGGCGGGGGGTAGGAAGGTGGACGAAGAGACAGCAACAGACGTTTGCGAACATATCAACAGCACACAGTTCACTTTGCCCTTTTGTTGTTGTTTTCATTCATAGTGGGTTATAGCACCTATACTGCATACATTATTCGTTGACCTAAACCACCGCTCCGACCACTGTTAATCATACCACTGTGATTTGTTCCCTGGACAGGCTCACGTGACCTAAAAAAATGTGGGAGGTGGGGAAGGGGGTGGGGGGGTGGACTGGGAGGCAATCTGAGGGATGAGAATTATTTATACGATCCACGACATTACAGTACTATACAATCCATAGCACGTGATCTCTCCATGTTACTCCCAAGCACAACTCTCCCTCTACCCTCTCCCCAAAACCTACTCCTCTTCCCCATTCCCCCTCCCTCCTCCAGCCACGTCTCGCGTTTTGTTGGCTCAGTGGTAAACAACACTGCATTCACTGTCAGGGTGTGGCGATGTCAGTGGCGCCCGCTGATACAGTCACCCATTTTGCTTCCTACCTTAAGCTGTTGTCGTTCTGGTGGAACCAGTATGGTGTTAGCATAGGTACCCGCCCTTGGAAGTCTTTTTGGATATTTCCCTCCGTCTGGCACACCAGCCGAGGTGGTTGTCAGGCGATACAGCTAGATGTCATATGAAGATGAATTCCACAACTTGTCCACTACATTCGTAGCTTGGTCTTGGACGGAATGAATCTTGATCGGTTTCATTAGCGCGGAGTGAACATTATCATGAAAGAAAAAGCGCGTCTCTGCACATTAGACAGCCAGTGCCCGTTAAGAAACCGTGTCTATAATTCCCATTACCAAACTGCCAGAAGGCCGCTTTGGTTTGTATATCATCATCATCATCATCATCATCATCATCATCACATCATCAGTGTCATCACTATTATTATTAATCATGATTGTTGTTATACCTGTGGCAACTTTCTCATTCACCGTTTTACGGTGAGTGATGTTTGGTGACAATCAGCAGCAGTTTGGTAAACAAGATAAGCCTGAGGCAGGTCACTCAAGATCAACGATAATGATGACGATGATGATGATGATGGAAAAATACAATTACAACTGCTTCTACTACTACTACTACTGCTACTACTACTGCTGCTGCTGCTGCTATATCTACTACTACTTCAACTGAACAGAATAACGATAATCTCCCACAAAGTAGCGGACAGAATAGCCGTGAAACGACTGGTGCATATTCTAATGATGATGGTGATGATGATGATGATGATGATGATGATGATGATGATGATGATAGTGACGGCAATAATACTAGCAATGGAAACAAGACATGCAGTGATGATAAATATGCTACAAATTACCCATGGACGAAACACCTGAAAGACGAAAAATTTTACACTCACCAATAATAGCAAACATCATAACTACGATGAAGATAACTATGATGATGACGATGATGATGATGATGATGATGATGATGATGATGATCATCATCATCATCATCATCATCATCATCATCATCATTTACACAACGCTTTCATATATTTTAGATAATCTATACAGCACATGAAATCAGGTTTACTGACAGTAGTGATTTCCTTTTTTTTTTTTTTTAAAGCCATCGCAATTCCGAAAACAAAAGACTTAAAAGCTCACATACAGAAAATAATAAAGTGATCTTAGTATGCTTCTTTCCACATTCAAAATTCACGGGCTAAGACAAGAATTACGTCTTGCCGGCGTCCAGAAAACAGACAAACATGATGCATATCACATGTCACAGTAGGATAATATAGGAAGACGTAGACCGACAAGTCTGAACGAATTATTCTTGTTCAATGTTTGCGCTCAAAGCAACGATTAGGGAAAAAAAAAAAAACAAAACGAAAAGCAAGCAAACATGGAGGTTTCAGACTTTGCAAGGTGTCAGGCGTGATAAGTATGTAGGTGTTTTTTCGTCTTGCCCGTACGCTTTAGCCCTCTGCCCATCTCCACGCTGTCTTTCACACAACCTCCACCTCACACCTCCTCTTCTCCCACATTTCGGTCACTGGTATTCAAAAATCAGTAACAAGTAAAATCTTACCTCTTTAAAACTGATCGAAACTGAAACTCAAAATGTTAGTTTCTAACTGTTTATTGTACATCTAAAAAGAAGCCGTAGCATTACCGAATGCCTGAGAGAGAGAGAGAGAGAGAGAGAGAGAGAGAGAGAGAGAGAGAGAGAGAGAGAGAGAGAGACAGACAGACAGACAGACAGAGACAGACAGACAGAGAGAGAGAGAGAGAGAGAGAGAGACAGACAGACAGATACAGAGACAGACAGGACAGACAGACAGACGGACGGACGGACGGACAGATACAGAAAAAGAAGAAGAAGAAGAAGGACAAATAATGTAACAAAACACCAATGGTACACAGGGACTGAGCATTCAAGTGCATCCAGTAATAGTTTAAGATATAGAATAAATCCAAAAACATATATGAATACAAAAAAAATGAAGAATGCTATCCGGTTGCCAGAATTTACTTTGGGTGAGGGCAGAAGGAAGGGAATGAGGCTTTGAATACAAAAACAGGGAAATCACCAAAGCCGAGAGCTATGAACACACGAAACACACACCCAGCATGTCAACAGGTTTTAAGCAAAGGATAACAGCATGCATGTCATCAGGCTTTAAACAATCAAAGGATAAGCATTTCAGAATATCATAACAGGTTTTAAGTAGACAAAGGATAACGGCATGTCAACAAGTTTTAAGCAGATGAAGGATAACAGCATATCAACATGTTTTAAGCAAAGGACAACAGCATGTCAGCATGTTCTAAGCGATCAAAGGATAACAGCATGTCAACAGGTTTTAAGCAAAGGATAACAGCATGTCAACAAGTTTTAAGCAGACAAAGGACAAGAGCATGTCAACAGGTTTTAAAGCAGATAAAAGGATAACAGCATTTCAACAGGTTTTAAGCAGACAAAGGACAAGAGCATGTCAACAGGTTTTAAGCAAGCAAACAAGAGCATATCAGCAGGTTTTAAGCAGTCAAGGCAGGTTTTAAGCAGACAAAGGACAAGAGCATTTCAACAGGTTTTAAGCAAAGGACAAGAGCATGTCAACAGGTTTTAAAACAGAGGATAACAGCACGTCAACAAGTATTAGAAGAATACCAGGGCAGAGCAGGTTTTTACAGCAACCACTACCGTCAACAGGTCTAGGACAAAATGTGTGTCAGAATTCGAGGAGAGCACCCCACTACCGAAGTCTAACAGACGTTCCAATGTAACTGACCGTTCCACACACACACACCAATCAATAATGGGAACGTCGTACGGGTCAGAGTCCATCTTTTCACAATTCTATGTAAAAAAACGGTTTGGTAGTTGTTTGTTTTTTCAGTGGCTTTCCAACAGGCTGGGATGAAAACATAAACGTCCTGCACTCGGAGGCGGCAAGCATCTCCACTTAAACCCGTTCACGCACACCTCGAAGGAAGATTGGCCCAATCGCCTAGCTCATCACACGCACCTGTAAGCACGCGCGGCAGGACTGGCGCTGACCTCAAAACGTGGGGAATCAAGTCCCGCAACTCCCAACCGGTTATGATCAACCATGACATTGCGGTGCACATCAGCGAAGGGCTTCTGTGGGGGTGGGGGTAGGGGGGAGAGGGGATGAGGGGGGAAGGGGGAAGAAATTGGGGAGTGTACAGATTAGGCAAGTGAAAAATTTTTTTTTTTTTTCGCCTGGCACCACTTCAAAAGCTGGGCGTTGACAAAATAATTGTGGGTACGCAACGACCGGTTAGAATTAGGCACGCACAGACGGACGAAGACGTGTGTACTTAGGAGCTCATATTCTCTCTCTCTCTCTCTCTCTCTCACTCACACACACACACACACACACT
>JADBJO010001123.1:290000-297500 GCA_016801955.1 Conus betulinus
ACTTACATATATACATACATACACACTTTGTTTGTTCCAGATTTGCGCTGACACCCATCTTCGTTATTTATGGATTCAAATCATCGTTAGTGAAAAAAACGTAATATTTAAAAGAACAACAGGCTGTTGTTGTTGATGATGATGTTGCTGTTATTGTTATTGTTATTGTGGTATTGTGTTATTGTTGTTGTTGTGGTGGTGGTGGTGGTGGTGGTGTGTGTGTGTGTGTGTGTGTGTGTGTGTGTGTGTGTGTGTGTGTGAGAGAGAGAGAGAGAGAGAGAGAGAGAGAGAGAGAGAGAGAAACAGATAGACACAGACACAGCCAGAGAGGAAGTGGGATTAAGAGGATACAGTCAGTGTCGCTGGTTTATCTGTAACCTTAATAGCTGTATGTACTCGCACTGACTTGTCCCGGTCCCCCATGACGACCTAAGCGGTTCGATGTCCGTGACACTATTGCCGAGAGACGCCACACAGTATTATCTCCCTTGACGACAGGCAGCAGGTGGCGGTGTCAGGACATTTGTCAACTTCAGTCACAACTGATCTTAAATCTCTTATCTTCATCTGAATATCAACGCTGGTTGCATATTGATAAAGAATTTATTGTGCTCTTGGAGGGAGACAAATAGGTTTTGAGAGAGAGAGAGAGAGAGAGAGAGAGAGGGAGGGAGGGAGGGAGAGGAGAGACATATCGAAGACCTTTCCGACTGCTAAAGGTCCACTGAATTCATGAACGCCTTCCCCGATTTCTCACCTATTCATAACGTAAGGAAAAAGAAAACAAAACTGCGATCGCAACTGGTGAAAAAAAATCATATATATATATAGTATAAAACCCTCCCCTCTCTTTTCATTCTTCTCCACCCTTCCCTATCATATCTTCCCCTATCTCCTCTGTGTGTAGTCTCCCCCCCCCCCCCCATATATATTATATATATATCTCCTCTATATATATATATATACACACACATATATATATATATATATATGCCTTTCTTTTCATTCCTTCCCCTTCCCTTATTCTTCTCCCCTATCTCCTCTCTCTCTCTCTCTCTCTACACACACACACACACACACACACACACACGCACGCACGCACGCACACACACCTCGACCCTCAGTCATACCCAATAAATTTTGTCTTTTTCTCTTCCTCAGTGTGTGTACATATCTCTTTCGGGCTACATTGCCAACTCTCATCACAAACTCTGGGGCGAAGGTTTAAATTCAGATCGCTCGCTCTGCCAATCTGAGACCGATATAATTCATTTATTTTATGCATGGGGAAACAAATTATGGCTGAAATTGTTTACAAAGAAATGACCTTTTCGCTTCTAGCCCCCCCAAAACAACATTCGTTTTGTTTTGTATCAAAAGATGAAGTAGTAGTTATAAATGGGAAGAAGTTGAATTAGACTATAGAATATTCAAACATTGGCTGCTCTGCCTCTTTTACCTATAAATTTTCACATTGCTATCAGACTGTGTGATCTGCTGACTCCTGTAAATTTTCTTGTGATTGGCAGCTGAGAGCTTTCATCTGGGAGAACACGCAAGGTCAGACAGAACAGACCTAGTGTTGCGGACAGCTTGGGAGTGAGTACACGCCTCTTCGCCGACCACTTACTGCAAGCTGCACAAGTGTTTGTGTTCGTAGCTGGGTCGTGTTGCTTTATGTACGTAGCGTATTTTGACCCGTTGGTCCCCCTGACTGCTGTCTCCTCCTCTCTCTCCTTTCCCGACGTACCATTCCAGAAAACGATAGTGCATAAACACTCCCGCTTCTCGACTCTCTCTCTCTCTCACTCTCCCTCTCTCACACACACACTGAGAGAGAGAGAGAGAGAGAGAGAGAGAGAGAGAGGGCGAGAGAGTGAGAGAGAGAGAGAGAGAGAGATTCAAGCCAGCAATGGAAATGATGTACTGCAAACATTATGATGCAGTATTGTAAGTACACCGCAGACTGTAAACCTTGTACCTCAGATTTTTTTCATGAGAAATACTGTTGACAGGGGGGGGGGGGGGGGGGGGGTGAAAAGTGGGAGAAGTAGGAGGGGGAGAGGGAAGAGGATGACGGATAGGAGGAGCAGGAGGAGGAGGAGGAGGAGGAGGAGGAGAGAGGCGGAGGAGGAGAGAGAGAGAGAGAGAGAGAGAGAGAGAGAGAGAGAGGAGAGTCAGACAGACAGACAGACAGTCCTGTATTTGATGTGTGTGTCGAGAAGTGTGCTGATGAGGTGGCAAATAGGAATGAGCGTGTGGGGGAAGGGAGAGCCAACGGGACAAAATGTGCTATGTACATACATAAAGCAGCACAACATTGCTACGACCACAGACACTTGTTCATTAAGTTGTTCACTAAGTGATCGACGAAAAACAAAAGTGCACTCATAACATGTCTATATTGCTGATTCTCTTCAGAGAGAGAGAGAGAGGAGAGAGAGAGAGAGAGAGAGAGAGAGAGAGAGAGAGAGAGAGAGACAGACAGACAGACAGACAGACAGACTGCAAGTGCTGTGTGTGTGTGTGTGTGTGTGTGTGTGTGTGTGTGCTGATCTAAATATATAGTTTTCGAGAGGCTGCTAGCTAGGTGCAATGACTGAACATACACATTTACATTTGTACCATTGTGCAAAATGTGACCGAGGGGCGGAAGTCCACAGGGCGAAAGTCCACGGGGCGAAAGTCCACGCCCCCTCGCCTATGATTACCGCAGTTCAGCTCGTCTTACAGGTTCCAGCGAGAATGAGAATACCTATCGTCTCGTGGGCCAATCAGACGACCCCACCTAGTCATGATGCATGGGGAAAATAATGGCAGCGTATGGTTGAAAAGATAGAATTTCTGTCTGACCCCTTACCCCTAAAGACAATCCTGACCTTGCATTAAAGACAAACTACATGTTCATTTAGCAGAAAAGCGCCGAATTAGAAACCAGGTTGTTTAAATTTACATAACAAACAAGTAGGGTAACTCTTGTTTCCATAAAGGAATACTGCTTGTTATTTACTGTTTACTGTTCACTGTTGACGGTTTGTTATTTATTGTTTGCTCTTTGTTACTTACTGTCTGTTATTCACTGTTTATAGTTTGTTATTGACTGTTCGTTATTTATTGTTACTTATTTATTGTTTACTGTTATTCATTTGATTTCCTTATTTTTAGTTTTTCGTCTTTGTCTGCCTTAATTGTGTTTGGCTGCCTTCATTTCAGACAACAACCTTTCCCGCTTAGTTTTTTAACTTTTTTCGTCTTTGTCTGCCTTAATTGTGTTTGGCTGCGTAAACTTGCCGAATTTTGTAAACTGTTTTCTGACTGGTACAACAACACAACAACAGCAGCAGCAACAACAACAACATACACAGTGGAAAGAAGTAGCATGGTCTAAGGACGAATGCAGGACATTCTGGTGGAAACCGTACGTGTTACTGATCCGGACCAAAGGGCGGTCATGTGTGCTTTACCCCTGAGTGCCTTTGGAGTTTACATTGTATACAAAAAAAGTCCTTTTTACCTTCGCTGAAACTTTGCTTGCATTGAAGAACACTAATCTGATTAATGAATAAGTGAGACCTCAGTGGACTGGCCTGTAAATGGAAACAGACTAGTAGTTTTAATCAGCCATGTCTTTTGTTCAGCTTTCTTTCGGTTTCAAGTCCACGTCATGGTTGACACAAACAGAACTGGCGTTGCCTGTAAAATCAAATGGGAAAATCTGTTTTAATTATGTATTGCTATCACCCCCCACCCCCCCCCCCCCCCCCCCCCCCCCCCCCCCCCGTCGTTTTCTCCCCTCTCCTCCCTCCTGTAGCGTAAGTAACGCTTCCTTACAACTGGTCATCGAAACAATCTGTGATTGAAACGGTGTACCGTTGTCTGCTTTTTGTAGTGTTGCAAGAGCGCTGGGGGTTGGTTTGTGGCTTAACCACTGCATTGAGAGAGCAACAATGGAAAGCGGGGCTTCGGGCGTATTCGCAAGTCATCAGAAAGTGACACGGCCAAATCACTAGGGCAGAGCCGAGCTCACCGCTAAGCGTTTGAGAAAATAGTGCGTGGGAAAACGGCTCACACGCAGTCGTTCAGCGTAATACGAGAATTTTACTTCCCGAGATAGAATTACCCCGGGGCGCAAATGAACGGAGAACGAGGCATAATGGTACACCGAAGCAAATTTTATGACAGTTTTAGTCTTGAGTGGAGGAAAAAAAATCTTACAATAATGTATTTCTCAGCAGTCAAAATACATTTTTTCTCCCCTTCTCCTCTAGATCCCTCCTCCTCCCTTCTCCCTTCCCCCCCCCCCCCCCCCCCCGAAAAAAAAAAGGGGGGGGGGGGGGGGGGGGGGGGAGGGAGAAAGAAAAGACACAAACAGAAACATGAAAATTATATTCTGGAAAGAATTTCTTAAATGAGAACTTAATTCCAGAGTATCAAACACACACACACACACACACACACACACACACGCGCGCGCGCGCACACGCGCACTCTCTCTCTCTCGCTCCCTCCATTTTGTTGATAGAAAAGGCGTCAAACTCTTAAACACTAATTTCACTGAGATACCAACATCTTGTGAGTTAAAAACTTTGTCATGTGAAACGATTAAAATCCACATAAGAGAGATTTACTCCGGAATGAAATTCCTCTGTGGTAATTTCAATCCGGAGTAATTTCCTTGAGCGAGTAACTTCCTCTCTAGTCCACACAAACTGGGCCAGGGGAAGGAAGGGAGTGAAATATGGGCGGAGATCAAGAGAAAAGGTCGTTGACACATCGTTGACTTCGGTGACCTCTGTCACCGGAAGTGATTGATCGTAGCTGACACTCTTCCTGCGAGAAGGAGCGATAAATATCTTGGGTGTTGTTGTCTGTTTCTTTGTTTTATACTGTTTATGTACTCGATTTATCTCCGTTTTTTTTCCTGTCATTCTAGTAGCACTATAGACATAATTTATCTGGCATCCTTGTAACACTATGACGCAGTTCATCTACCATCCGGTAATCCGATGGACATAGGGGTCTGGTTTATCTCTGGTTTATGTTTTATCCCTGTGAGATGCCAACGACATAGTTTAGGCTACATTTGGTATACTTGTCATTGTTGTAATGCTATTGTCATGGTTTCCATTCGATTTATCTGCCATCCCATGCACACACATATTTATATCTGGTTTACTTGTAATCCTACGTGGAAGATTCATCTCTGGTTTATTCGTCGTCCATCCTATAAAGAAGGTTCTTCTGATTTGTCTGTCATCCTGTGCGTACGGTTAATCTTCGTTTCATTTGTCATCGCATGAACACCGTTTATGTGGGTTCATCTGTCATCCTTTCTGCATGGCTTTCCCCTGATTTCTCTGCCATCCATGGGACATTATGTGACTGCGCTAACATACGCACTCCATGGGGGATATGAAGTTCAGTTTTGGTATCCAGAATAAGAATAATCAGATGTCAAATACAGTTGTCTTAGTATTATTACACATTATTATTCTCTCCCTTTGCCTCCACACGAGAACTTAGTGCCTAAAATAGATATCCTTGTTCTTGAATAGTTTGTGTCTGAACAGTGAAAAAAAAAACTTAACACTTAACAAAAACATCCTAAACTGGAAACGAAACCGTACTAAGCGTTCACACACTTTTCGGTCAGTGTATTTCATTTCCTTAGCAGCAGTGTCCAGGCTTTAGACATGGTGCCTCTTACTGCGGATGAAGTTTTTCTTTCTCTCTCTTTGTATATAACAGTGTTGTTAAACGTGTTGTTACCACACCAATATCACAACTGCTGCTGTTGCTGCTACATTACTGCAGCTTCTTCGTTCTGCTGCTGCTATTTCTGCTTTGATACTACTGTTGCTGCTGATGCTGTTTATTACTGTTACCATTTCTGCTTCTTATTCTTCTGTTCCTGTTGCTGGTACTGCTACTAATGACTTCTGCTGCTACTGATTTCTCTTCCTTTTGCTGCTGGTGCTACGTCTACTGCTACTGCTGTTGCAGCAGCTGCTGCTACTACCACCCCTGTTTGTATTGCTGTCACCACTGTTGCTACTACCACTAAAACTATTAAAATCCTTATCATGGTCTCGATTACAACGACTACTACTGCTGTTGCTAATAGTGCTGTTGGTGACAAGTCTGCTACTGCTACTGTTGCTGTTATTTTTATTGCTGCTGTTGCTGTTGCTGCTACTATTACTACTACTACCACTAGTGCTAAAATCACTACTCCTGTCGCTATTACTACAACTGTTACTGCTACTACTGCTGCTGCTACTACACATACTACTACTACTACTACTACTCTACCATAACTACCACCGCTGATGCTTCTGCCTGTGGTGATAATGCTAATACCGCTGCTGCTACTACTGCTATTGCTGCCGCTACAATAACAACTACTGCTACTACTTCTACAACAACTACTACTACACTATTACTGCTGCTGCTACTACTGCTGCTACTACTACTACTACTACTACTACTACTACTACTACTA
Source organism: Conus betulinus (assembly GCA_016801955.1). Classification (NCBI taxonomy): domain Eukaryota; kingdom Metazoa; phylum Mollusca; class Gastropoda; order Neogastropoda; family Conidae; genus Conus; species Conus betulinus. Next base: position 296,503 of record JADBJO010001123.1, read on the forward strand.
CTACTACTACTACTACTACTATTGCTGCTGCTGCTGCTGAAACAATTAGCTTGTCGTCTCCGCCTCACGCACAGGTTAAGTGTTGCGGATACTCCTCATTTTGTCCATGACAGGGACAGTGGCATGCGACGCATTGTTTTGATAGCATGCTGAGCGAGGGCGAAGGCACAACAATCTGTCTGTATGTAATGGGACTCCGGGGAGGGGTAGACAAAAGAATGCTTTGTAACATGTAAACGGCTGCAGTGACAGAGCTTAGGGTTGCTCCTGTATGCTCACTCTCTCTCATTCTCTGTGTGTGTGTGTGTGTGTGTGTGTGTGTGTGTGTGTGTGTGTGTGTGTGTGTGTGTGTGTGTGTGTGTGTGCGTGTGTGTGTGTGTGTGTGTGTGTGTGTGTGTGTGTGTGTGTGTGCGCGCGTGCGCGCGTGTGTGTGTGTGTGCGTGCCTCTGTGTGTGTGTGTGTGTGTGTGTGTGTGTGTGTGTTGTGTGTGTGTGTGTCCGTGTGTGTGTGTGTGTGTGCGTGCGCGCGCGCGCGCATGCGTGTGTGTGTGGTGTGTGTGTGTGTGTGTGTGTGTGTGTGTGTGTGTGTGTGTCCCTGTCTCTATCTCTCTCTGTCTGTCTGTCTCTCTCGCTCTCGTATATATACATAATTTTCAGAAATATTCCTTTTGATGCTTCTGACGTCATCATCACCTCTCCCTCTCCCCTTCTCCTAAAGCCTGTGACGAGTTTATTACCAAGTGTCAGAGCTCTCTCTCTCTCTCTCTCTCCCCATCCAGTCTCTCAGTCTTCTCTCTCTCTCTCTTCACCCCCTCTCTCTCTCGCTCTATGTTTGAGCGTGCGTGCATGCGTGTGTGTGTGTGTATGTGTGTGTGTGTGTGTGTGTGTGTGGTTTTGTAGTTATCAGTGGCCCATGGGTGTGACCTGATGCAGCGGTGTACGTTACACAACACGACCGAAAAGAGTCGCTTAAACTGATGCACGAGAAACGCAGAGAGA
>JADBJO010001123.1:310000-312500 GCA_016801955.1 Conus betulinus
CAAGTGGAAAACATTTTTACTTAAAAAAGAAAAGCACGAAAGAAAAAAAACAAACAATATTATAGAGTCACAACGGGGGTTAAATCAGGCCAGAACAAGTGTACTGAAACCAACACACAGAAAAGACTCACTTCCCCAATAAGGCTAAGCCCTCAAGCATATAAGACACCATGAATCCTTTACGCATTTCCTGAACAAAATACTTTCATAATAATACTTTCATAATTGTCAGAGTTATAATATTCGGCAAGGAGGGTGGAGGAGAAGGTGGTGGACTTGTTGCCGAGTATGTAAACGTTCGCACAAAAGGTGGTTGTGCTTGAACTGATTTAGGAAGCGAATTCCATTGACAGGAGAGTGACTACGTTGACCTTGATTTGAGAAAGGCAATTCTTGGAATAGGGATGTGTATTCTGGATAGAGTCCTTGAGGAATTAATTGAGAATGTGAATTCATGTTGTTGATGCCTTTCCTAACACAATTTTGCGCATTATGAGCCCTATGTTGTATTCTAGTCTTCGACTTAAGTAGATAATTCAAACTTGTTATAGTCCGAGTCCAAGAGACTAGTGTTTTCAGAAGGACTAACGTGAGTGTCCGTTTGTGTAGGCTAAGCAATGGTTTCAGTGTGTTAAAGCTAGCCTAGTCCTATAGGGTAGACGCATAGTCTATAGATGACTGAACGATGAGATCAGAAAGAAAGCTTGCGTGAGCTGAAAGTCAAAGTAGCGTTTTTGGAGAGGTGAAAGACTTCTATGATTTCTTTTAAGCACTGAAAAGTTATATGAGAGTACTAACTAATATTGTTATGACCTGTTATTTCTAGCAATTTATAATATGTAGACTGTTCAACAGGTTCATCTATAGTATGTAGTGGACGAGTTTACTTGTGAAATTTGTTTGCCTGGTTGTGATAGACATAGGTTTTGAGTGTTGTTGTTGCTATTATTATGTTTTCTTGTTCTTTCTTTCTTCTTTTTCTTCCTCCCCCCCTCCCCCCCCCTCCCCCTTTTTTTCAGGGTGAAGCGACGTGTGACTAAGCTCAGTCTATTTCACGAAATCATTGGCATTATCTTGTAATTTTTGTTGTTTTTTCAAGAACAGTAGCGTCAGAATGATTTGTATTTATTGTAGTATCATCCGCAAAGAGGTATCATGTGGGTTTGATATGGAGAGGTGCATCGTTAATGTAAATTGTGAACAGTGAGGGACCAAGGATAGGGCCTTTTGGGACGCCATAGTGAAGAGTTTACATGTGGAGACAGTTGCATTCATCGTTACACACTGTTGCCTATTCGTTAAATATGAGTGGAAAAGCAAGAGAACTTCTGGATAATCCGCACATTCTTCGTATTCTAAGAAGAAGGTTATGGTCAACCGCATCAAACGCTTTTTTTTGAAATCAATAAATAAGACACTACGATATCTGTTCTGTTGACGCTGTTTTGCCGCTCTTCGTCTATTTTGATTACGGCCGTGTGTCTTCAAGTTTTTGTAGGACCCGGATTGTGCAGAATGAAGCAACTGGTATATATTCAACTGATGTGGTGTGTGCTTGTGACTGTGTTACTTCAAGGATTGGGAGAGACTGGAAATGATTGAATTTGGTTTGTAGTATGCAGGATCGGAAATGTCATAGACAGGAAAACTTTCGCATCTTGGAAACAATTGGAAAAGTAGTTTTTGTCAATATATGGATTAAAGATGTATTTTAACGCATCCGCTATTATTGGACCTAAGTGTCTGATAATTTTGCTGTTCAGGCCATCCACTCCGCAGGCACCAGATTGCTTGAGGTGTATTAGCTAGTCATAAACCTCAAACACGGTCATCGATGGAATATACATTTCAGACATAATGCTTTTACCATTGCAAAATTGTTTCAGTTCTTGAAGCCCGTTAGATATGAAATCCATTATGACAACTTAACTGAGTATGGAGCAGAAGTGGGTGCTTAAGTGATTAACAGAGATGTTTCTGATAATAGTTGATTTTAATGGAGATGGATTATTTGTAAGCTCATGTATTTCCCTAAAAACTAGTTTTGGGTTCTGGTTTGAAGATACTAAGTCTCCATGATATATTTTTTTTTGTTTCTCTGCGCTTCTGCGAATTAATCGCATTTCTCAGTATTCTCCTTATTCCTTGTTGTTTTAGAAGGTCTTTTAAGATAACCTGCCTCCTGTAACTCTTTAGAGTGTCATGCCGGTTGAGGAGCATTTCGCACTCTAATCGTTTTCAGAGGAACGTGTTTATCATATGTTTCTGTAAAATTTTGTTATCCAAAATTCGACTGCTAGATCTGGATCAGCTATGTTGAATACTGAGGAAGAGTTCTGAGTTGAGCAAGTCAAGCAGAAAATGCTGATTGTTTAAAGTGTGTATAGCAACGGATGGTTAACGTCTTTTGTCCAGGTTTGGGAATGTTTAATCCTTTATTTGACCGTTATTCGGAGAAGGAACATGATCAGTACAGCTTAGGACTGGGACGCAGGCTTCT
>JADBJO010001123.1:315000-327500 GCA_016801955.1 Conus betulinus
CCACCCTTTCTTCCTCCCATAACCACCACCACACCACCTCGCCTAAGTGCCTTTCTCCCCCAAACCCAAATGAGTCACAGATCATCGTAACGGGTTCGGAGAGAATGACACCACTATCTGAAGTGAAGAAGGCAAAGGAGTCACACACACACACACACACACACACACACACACCACCAATTTCTTTTCTGAACTCGATCCCAGCCGCTCAAGACATCATCAGCTGAATGTTGATGAAACTGGCTGAATGTAATATGTTTCTTTTGTCTTTGTTTTCAGATTGTAGTCATTCACTGAAATGGGCCTACTGCCTGATCTTTCTCTCTCTCTCTCTCTCTCCGCGTGGGGGCTGATCGCAACCGAAGGATTTTTTACGCTGACTCGAGAAATGTAAACCAAAAGTGCAAGCACTTTGATCTCCGCTCGTTGTGTTTGTCAGTTATCACAGAAGACCATGGTGTGTGTGTGTGTGTGTGTGTGTGTGTGTGTGTGTGTGTGTGTGTGTGTGTGTGTGTGTGTGTGTGCGTGCGTGCGTGTGTGTGTGTGTGTGTATGTGTGTGTGTGTGTGTGTGTGTGTGTGTGTGTGTGTGTGTGTGTGTGTGTGTGTGTGTAGATGATGATGAATTACAGCGAGTAAATTATGTGAATGCATTTTAATATTTTCATCAGGCGGAACCACTAAACGTGCTAATGTACATGTGTACCATTGCCAGAACGAGTGACCGTGGGGCGGAAGTCCACGGGGGGCGGAAGTCCATTGGGTGTGAAGTCCACGGAGTGGAAGTCCATTGGGGTAGAAGTCCACTAGAGCGGAAGTCCACGGAGCGGAAGTCCACGGGGCGGAAGTCCGTGGGGTGGAAGTCTACGATCCGCGACTATCGTATGTTGGACTTCATGCTGCTGCTGCTGTTGCATCTTCTTTCGTATTGAGAGACAACTGAGTTGCTCCATGATCACTTCGTTGTCGAGACACAGCCCCTTCTATGTCTGAACAGCCCAATTCTAAAACGGCAGGCCTTGCTGTGGCTGGAGCAGGAGAACGGCAAGTCTGATTGCGGCGGTGGTGATGCAAGCACATGGACAAGAACATGAACAAGAAAAAACAAGAACAGAACATTTTAGTGCCATATGCGAGCCAGACGTTTTCGCGAGGCATATATGATCAGGTTAAGCATTCGGATAAACTGATTCCGATGTCGTGGCACTTCCAAAACATGACAATAATGGCATGAAGAATATGTTGTATATCAGGATTTCACCTTTGTCTTCGAATGGAGGAATACAGTCGCGCGCGCGCGCGCGCGCGCGCGCGCGTGTGTGTGTGTGTGTGTGTGTGTGTGTGTGTGTGTGTGTGTGTGCGCGCTATGTTAATCTGACGTTTCAGTGTGTGTGTGTGTGTGTGTGTGTGTGTGTGTGTGTGTGTGTGTGTGCGTGCGTGCGTGCGTGTGTGTGTGTGTGTGTGTGTGTGTGTGTGTGTCGTGTGGCATAAGTGAAAATCCCAAGTGTATTTGGATACACTGATGTAACTGACATTGTCAAGTTCTTCTCTCTCCGTAAATTCCATTTAGCCATGCTGAACTGAATGCATGATGTAATGTTTTCTCTCTTGTGTGAATGTTATATTGGATATACGCAAATTGTACTTCACTCGTATATACATCTGTCTGAATTTGCTGTGTGCTCCAATGTTTTTCCCTGACGTTTAAATCGTGTGAAGGATCCTAAAGTCGGAAGCATATATGCCTGAATCTAATGTTTAATAGCCTTTTTTCTGCTGTTTAAATCGTTAGCTTCGCTGTCTATCTTGATGCAGGGACAAGAAGTTCAACGTCAGTTTTCAACGCACACTGAAACATTGGAGCTGGAACACATAAAATCCGTTACCAACACACTCCGACTTACGACTCGGTGTGTGGGGGAGGGTCTTTCATACGCCTGACCTCCTGCAGAGTTACCAGCAGGTGGGGGAGGGGGGAGAGGAGGGGGGGGGGGGGCGATGAGACGAGGAATGAGGTGGTGGGGGGGGGGGGGAGGTACGGGGGAACACGGGGTACTACTACATTTGTGTAGCGGAATTAATCCCGCTCACCGTCAGACCGGTCATTGGCATTCTTCGTTCTTCACAGCTGCAAATCTCAACAGTAATGTCCCCCTTTTTATGCTTCTCCCTTAGTTCCCCCCTACTCCTACCCGTCTCCTCTTCTAGCCCCCCCCCCCCCCCCCCCTCTCCCCGCCCCACTCCTGAATCCCCTCCTGTCCTCACTTAGCCCCCTGTCCCTACCCGCGCCCTTCACCTCTGTAGCCTATACTTGATCATTTGAATGGTTTATTTTTTCAATGGATTTCTGCTACATTTCTCTTTTATGTTCCCATCAGGTTCTTTGCTGTCATCCTATAAATCAGCCGGCTAGCCAACCAACCAACAAACCAGCCGGCGAGCCAATCCACGAAAAAATCAAACAGCCAGCCAGTTAAACAACCAGGAAACCAACTAATCAAATCAACAGCCAGCCCAAGAAACATAAAAGCATACGCCTTCCAGATAAAAGAATGTGGGTAAGTAAAGTGAATTGGTAAGTAAGTTTTCACTGAGTTTCATGTTGTTTAGTAACTTACTAAACTCATTCACTCACTGACTCTCCAACTCAAGATCGCTAACTGATTCACTAACTAGGCAACAGCCAGTCAACCGACCAACCTGTGAAGTCAAAGGCACGGTGTGTACTAGGTAGGTAGCTAGGCAAGGAGGAAAGTATTTCAAGCAAGTAAGGAGGTAAAAGTATTATCTGACTGACTGACCGATCAACCAAATGGGTTGATCTCTCTCTCTCTCTCACACACACACACACACACACACACACACACACACACACACACACACACACACACACACACATTTTCGATTCGAGTCCCTTGTTCTTACGCCGCCCAGCTTTTTCCCCGTATAGAACTGAGAAACAGTCCAAAATTCTCTCCCCGCCCGCCCTCCCCTCCATAACTCATACCCTCCTTACCTCCCTAGCCATCCCTCCTGGAGCACCTGGCTCAATGGTTGAGCTCTGAATTCGCACAATCAGATGCTGGAGTTCGAATACCGCTATTGGCGTTCTCTATAAACAAGCTTTGTCATTTTGGCTGCTTACCATGTCATTCCTGGCGTTATCGGTGAAGGATTAGATATGTCCCCTGTCCTCTCGCCTTGGGGTCCTTATCCCGTTTGCTATATGTATTCTCTCTCTCTCTCTCTCTCTCTCTCTCTCTCTCTCTCTCTGTCTCTGTGCGTGCATGCTCTCGCGCGCGCGCGCGCGCGTATGTGTGTGTGTGTGTGTGTGTGCGTGTGTGTGTGAGAAAAAGAATGCGTGCGTACGTTTTCGATGTATGACCTGGCATCTTGCTCCAGACTGCAGAATGCAGGAAACATCCATCACACGGAAACGAAGGTGTGACAACCCCGTGTGTTGTCGTGTGAGAGTGACTTAGAGGATGAGAGAGAAGGAAGGGGAGGTAAGACACGCTGGTTTTCGATGTATGACCTGGGTGGAGAGAGGTAAGGAGGAAAGGTGGAAATGAGGGGGAAACAGGAGGAGAGAGACACGAGAGAGAGAGAGAGAGCTGAGAACCCCGAGAGTGAGAGTCGAGAGAGAGAGAGAGAGAGAGAGAGAAAGAGGAGAGGTGACTGAAGGAAAGGAGAAAGGAGAGAGAGAGGTAGGAGGAGGGAAAGTGAAGGAGAATGGGGGGAAGGGAGTGAGTGAGAGGAGAGAGAGGAGGGAGGCGAGAGGAGAGGGAGAGGCGAAGAGGAGAGAGGAGAGAGAGAGAGAAAGGAGAGAGGGAGAGGAGAGAGAGAGAGGAGGAGAAGATGAAGGAAGGAAAGGAGGAAGGTGAGGGAGAGAACAAGAAGGAACAAGCAAGACAGAGAGAGAGAGAGAGAGAGAGGGAGGGAGGAGAGAGGAGGAGAGAGAGAGGGAGAGAGAGAGAGAGAGAAAAGAGAGGAAGGAGGGAGAGAGGGAGAAGAGAGGGGAGGAAGGAGGAAGAGAGAGGGAAAGAACAGAGAGTGTGGTGTGATGAAACGAGTAACTGGAGAACGAGAAGGACGAGCGAGGAGAGCGAGGGAGGGAGAGACGGAGGGACAGAAAGATGGACGGAGAGAAAGAAGGAGCGAGACGGGGGGGGGGGGGGGGGGGGGTAAAGAGAGGGAAAAGAGGGAGGGAGAGGAGGAAGGGGAAAAGAGAGGGAGGGAGGGAAGCAAGAAGAGTGGGGAAGACAAAGGGAGGTGCGGAAAGAGAGAAAGAGAGAGAGAGAGTACACTCATTTGTTGGCTGTGCTGAAAACCTTCTGCTGGCAGTGTTTGTGAAAGCCATAACAACAAATAACATTCCTCCTTCAAACAAAACATAGGAGCTAGGGTGAGCAGCAGCAGGAAAAACCACACACACACACACACACACACACACACACAGAGAGAGAGAGAGAGAGAGAGAGAGAGAGAGAGAGAGAGAGAGAGAGAGAGAGAGAGCAGCAGAGATAGTCGAATACTCATTTCTTGGCTATACTGAAAACCTTCTGCTGGCTGTGTTTGCGAAAGCCTCAACAGCAAAATAACACCCCTCCTTCACACCTAGCACAGGAGGGAGAGTGAGCAGCGGGAAACCACACACACACACACACACACAACACACACACACACACACACACACACTTTCAGAGAGAGAGAGAGAGAGAGAGAGAGAGAGAGAGAGAGAGAGAGAGAGAGAGAGAGAGAGACGGTGTGGACGGAGAATCAAGGCGGTTTGAGGGGGGTGGATTCAAAGGGTGTGGAGGGAGGGGGCGGGGCCAAGAATAGAAATCGTGAACACCACCTCCCCCCTCCCTCTTCACTCCTTTCCCAACGTCTGTCTATCAGATCCACAGACTGGTTTCATTAACAGACACAACAGATGAAGCGGCAAAGTAATTAGTGGAGTGTGTTTTAAAAAAAAAAAAAAAAAAAAAAAAAAAAGTTAACAGGTGAGTATCGTCAGTTGCTCTCTTTACATCCTCTGGAGTTCAAGGTAAAGCCACCGCAGTCCACGTACCTATTCAGTAATCTCTGTCTGGGCCCCTACAGGCTATGACATAATGTAGGCTGGTCATTTCCTGTTTTTAGTGCCCCCCCCCCTCTCTCTCTCTCTCTCTCCTGCGGACGCCAGCCGCTCTTTCAGTAGAGACTGTGTTTCCACTGTCTGGACTTCCTGTGCAGGTAATTACCTCTTTTCTGTTGCCTCTTTGTCTCTGGTTCTGTTGTTGCTGCTGTATTTCTTCACTGTCGTCCATTGTGTCACACACACACACACACACACACACACACACACACACACACACATATATACATATATATATATATGTGTGTATGTGTGTGTGTGTGTGTGTGTGTGTGTGGTGTGTGTGTGTGTGTGTGTGTGTGTGTGTGTGTGTGTGCGTGTGCGTGCGTGTGTTTCGTTTTCTTTTGTCCCCCCCCCCCTTTTTTTTTTTTTTTTTTTTTGCCTTTATGGCCATTCGTCTTTGTACAATCTGGAGGAAGTTCACACTTCTTTTTCTAGTTACAATGTAAAATTTGCTAGTATTGATGATTTTCATTCATCATCTGGCGACAAGGACAGTGAGAGCTGACACACTGACTAGGGTGGACAGTTGTTCATTCTACAGCGTCTGTTTCCGCATACGATTATTTCATTTTGTAAAAATTTCAGTTTTTAACTATCGTTTGAATAATCTGACGATGATATATACAAGGGAGTGTCTGACGCTGCCAGCACGCAGCTGAGTCTTCTCTGCCTGGAAGACATTATTAATATTTATCAGCATGCAGTTAATTCAATGTGCTTGTTGTACTGAATAGTTATGCGTGTATTGCTGTTGTTTCTTGTTTCTTATGACTCTATCCCCTTTTCTGTGGGAAGATAATCTTGAAATCCCCCCCGTGTGATCTGTGGGACTGTAATGATAAAACTGTAACCGATACTTCCGGTTTCATTACTCTACATTCGGTGGGCTTTTTCCGGTTTAAAGCTTTGATTGTTTTCTGGAGAGAGCCCGTCTCCAGCAGATGAACTAATGCAAACGGGCAAGTTTCTGACGTTATTGGTGAGGTTATTTCCTTTCAGGTTTTCCTTTTTTTTGTCGTAAAACTGCTGCGTCACCATTTTGGGACATCCTTAAGTGAACTCTCCCCGAATAAGGATTATCTTCTTTCCCAATAAAATGAATAGACCCAGATGTCCACAAAACGAAGAATTACCGGAAAAACGGTAGGTACGTGTTACTGTCTTCGTACCAGCATGGTAAGATGCACAGAACAGCCACTCACACAGCCCTGGAACCCTCAAATGTTACGTTTTGTCACGCGAGCATTGCCAGCCAAACAAACTACCCTTTTCACATAGCTTCGGGAATTTGGTGCACTGAAATAAGATATTACCTGGAATATTTTCATTTTTGACATTTACGTGTGCTCTGTACACGAACATTCGATAAGAACTTGTTAAAAAAAAAAAAAAAAAAAAGCAGTGACGCTCTCCTCTGGTGGGAGAACTGCACAACAAGGCTGCTGAGTCTAAAGATGACTACAGCCGCTAGTTTTCAAGTATGGTTCAGACCTCATGGCGTCAATTCTTTCAAGTGAATTCGTGTTTGCTTTCGCGGAGAAAATCCTAATTTGGCCGTCTTGTCCGTCAGGACTCGACCAGTGAGGTCAATGAACAGCTTGACCAAGTGCGCGGGGAGACTGGACATATGAACTTCACGCTACCCTACATACAAACAAAATTAAAAGAGGTAGAACACAAAACCCAGGCAAGTCGTGACGGTCGAAGTCCAAACGCTTTGCTTTTCATGAAAAAAAAAAAGCTTCCACCAGGGTAAACAGCACAGTATAAGACGAATCAATCTCAGCGGATTTAGTTACAACAATTCGAGCAGGTAAGAATGGAGAAATGAAAACCCCAACAAGTGGTGACGATAATAGTCCACAATTTCGGTTTCACTCGGAAGGATTTCATCAGTATCAAACATTGTAAAATTAGTCATGCTGAGCAGATTCGTGAGAATCTTAAACGTAATGTTAACAAGCAGTAATATGTCAAGCATCTAATGACTACCCCACTCCTCGCAGCTCTCTCTCTCTCTCTCTCTCTCTCTCTCTCTCTCTCTCACACTCACACACACACACACACACACACACACACCATGTGCTTTCCCTATTTCACGTTCTCTTTTCTCTCACAGCTGAAACACTCGTCATGTCACTCATCCTACATATCACTGTCTGATCTCTCCAGCCCCCGTACTCCCTACCTCCGCTTCCTCTCTCTCTTTCTGTCATATCCAACTGTCATCTCCTCCATACCCGTCCTCTTCTCTGTTCTCTTTGACAGGTTCCGTGAGAAAAGAAAGAAAGACAGAAAGACGGAAAGAAAAAAAATTAGAAAGAAAAAGAAAGAAGGACGGAAAGAGAGACAGACCGTCAGAAAGAAAATTAGAAAGAATGCACGCAAGAAAGAAAGAAAAGCACGCTACCTTTTTGAGCAAGATCGTTCATGGAAAACGCGGCGAGAATGCGAGCACGAAGTCAGAGTCTGCCAGGCTGGGTGCCACGGCTCCTCTTCTTGACCGAGCCAAACAACGAAATGCCGTGAAGGCTGAGGCATGTATTAATCACGCAATATGTCACCACTCCACACAGCTGTGAATAATGCCCTCGATCCTCGCTCTTTCTCCCTCTCTTTCTCTCTCTTCCTTTTCCTTAGTCACTCTCAGCCCTCTCTCTCTCTCCCTCCCTCTCTCTCTCTGCGTCTCTCTGTGTGTGTGTGTGTGTGTGTGTGTGTGTGTGTGTGTGTGTGTGTGTGTGTGTGTGTGTGCATCCGTGTATGTGTGTGTGCATCCGTGACTCAGTCCACCAACGACAGAGACGCTTGTGTGTAGCCTTATCGGTCACGCGCGCGCGCTGAACAAGGAAGGCAGTATACGTGCGACCGTGTGATATAAAGTGCGAATACCCTTAAATTCGCGCGCGCGCGTGTGTGTGGATGCGCGCGCGCGTGCATGCGTGCGTGCGTGCGTGCGTGTGTGTGTGTGTGTGTGTGTGTGTGTGTGTGACCTAACCCATCATCACAAACCACTAAAAGTGTGCTTGCACACGCCCCCCCCCCCCCCCCCCCCCCCATCCGACATGAACGATAATAGAAACAAAGAAAGCTGTGTTTAATGATTACTTGTATTGTTTCTGACAGAAAGAGGGATAAGACAAGGATGCCTAAGTCCCCCTTCTCTTTATGATTGTAGCTGAATTGTTCGCTATCATATTAAGAAACAACCTTAACATAAAAGTATGGAGACTGATCACACATAATAAACTCTGTGGAACAACAGTGATAACACTGTTTACAACTGACACCACTCTGACAATAAAAGACGAGAATGATGTTGAATTATGCTTGACAAAAGTGCGTTTCAAGGATTTTTAGGCCCTACCTTAAACAGACATAACCAGGAGGTATGCAGATGGGATGAAAAAAATGTACGAGATGTAATCCACCATATACTAATATAGGAAACAAAATGTCTTAGATCTGTCTTTTTTCGCTGAGCAAGAAGCTTCAACCATAAGATAAAAAACTGGAAAAGAATATACTTAATATTACATAACCACTGAAAAATGGGAAAGGTGGAGCTGTTACTGTATGGGAAAGGAAGATGATGTAGCAGGCGAGTACGAAGAATAAAACGAAGAACAATTAACTTCTCATCTTCTTCTGATAAACACCTTTTCCCAGACTTTCACAAACAGTCGTCGTTATTAAGGTTTGTGAGGTACGTGAAGAAATAGGCCGAAATAACAAACCAGTTGATTTAACGGATCGGGTTGCTCATTGATAGGGTTTATGTCACCTGTTTCCATTTGTTCAGAAAACAAACGAGTGCCTGCGTGCGCGCGCACGAATGCACTAACATACGTGTGGCAATATACACACATGCGCGCTTGCACTCAAACCACACATACACGCGCGCACAATCGCACGCATGCACACAGAAACACACACACATTTTCACAAAGAGAGAGAGAGAGAGAGAGAGAGAGAGAGAGAGCAGCTGTTACATATACACAGTGAAAATAAGGTGGAAAAATCTTTATAACGTAGCCCAGCTGCCTTTATAAATCGATAGCTCATTGTGTGTGTGTGTGTGTGTGTGTGTGTGTGTGTGTGTGCGTGCGCGCGCGCGCGCGCGCGTCCGCGCGTGTGTGTGAACTAAACATCTATTGCATGCTCTTAAAACACAGTGAGTGGCTTTTCTGTCCGAATGTTTCGCAAGATGTAACAGACTTAATGCTTTCTTTATCATGTGCTCATGCTGTTTATTCAATCTGTCTGCCCCGCAAAATGCTTGGTAAAGGAGAGAGAGAGAGAGAGAGAGAGAGAGAGAGAGAGAGAGAGAGACAGACAGACAGAGAGAGAGAGAGAGAGAGAGAGAGAGACAAACAGACAGACAGACAAGCAGACAGCAACAGAAAGACAGATAGACAGACTGTCAGTCAGGCAGACAGACAGACAATAAGACAGAGAGAGAGAGAGACCGAAACAAAAGAGAGAGAGAGAGAGAGAGACAGACAGACAGACAGACAGACAGACAGCCAGCCAGACTGACGGAGAGACAGACAGAGAGACTGAAACGAGGAGAGAGAGAGAGAGAGAGAGAGAGAGAGAGAGAGAGAGAGAGAGAGACAGACAGACAGACAGATAGACAGACCGGCAGACGGACAGACAGACAGAGACAGACAGTGGTAGAGGCAGAGACCCAGAGACAACACACACACACACACACGCGCGCGCGCGCACCCATACTAACACTTACAGAGAGAGAAGAGCTCGTCTACGCCTTTTCCCCATGGGCTGTGTGAAAGAGACACTGTGGATGCTCTCCCCGCCAAGGCTCTCCGTCAATGACAGTCCATTAATGAAGGAGTGAACTGATCTCCTCCGTTCGCCTTCAGCCACTGCCCAAAAAAAAAGCGAAAATCTGGAAAGGTTAAAGGTAAAAGGGCACAACTATTACCATTTCTACACCAGTCCCTTTGTCTCTAACGGGGAAGGCGACGAGAGGTGGCGTGGTGATGTACAATCAACAGGAGTATACTTACTTCAGAAAGGTCGAAAAACTTGTTTTTACGACAGACGACAATATTCATTGTGAATTAAAACTACTAATTATGGTTACCATGGAGGAAAACTTCGTTATGATGTGTTTTTCACTGGTTTTGCAGCTATTGAGCCATCAGGTAATGACGAAGGGGGTTAAGGGAGGCATTGATTATTTGTGAAGGTTATTTCTGGCGCTCCTTATTGGGAAGACATTGATTATTTTGTGAAGGTTATTTCTGGCGCTCCTTATTGGAAAGACATGGATTATTTTGTGAAGGTTATTTTTGGCGCCTCTTATTTTTTTTATTTTGTGTTTTATTTTGTTTTTGTTTTTTGCGCCTGTGCAAAACCGCGTGTCGTCTGCATAGTAATTCCAATAATCCCAATGCCATGTGCATAGTGACCTGTTTTCGAGAGATACCCCATCCCCCTTTTTTTTTTAAAACTTCAAATCTTTTCCAAGTCATTAATATAATGTGGAGGAATTGTTAGCCAGCACTTGTTTTCCCCCACTACTTAATTGTTCTGTTTTTGAGAGAGACGTAGTCATCTGTTTTCAGGAGCCATGCTAACATTTGTTTAATGAGTAATGGTAACTATTCTCGAGGTAAGATTTCCTGTATTCGCGTCTATTTTCTTTGCTTTGCTTTGGTTTGCTCTGTGTGTGTGTGTGTGTGTGTGTGTGTGTGTGTGGTGTGTGTGAGTGTGAGAGAGAGAGAGAGAGAGAGAGAGAGAGAGAGAGAGAAAGAGAGTGTCAAAAACACAAGTGCACATAAGCCTGCTTGCCAGAACGCACATATGTACACAACACAACACTCACACACAGATACACACACAGACACACAAACACACGGACAGACAGACAGACAGACACACACGTACAGACACACACACGCGCGCGGGCGCGCGCGCCTGCACGATTATGCTCATACATACGTATGCAGAGTACCACGCCAGGTCTATCACTTCGTGTCCACTCTTGAAGAAGACACGACGTGCACGTGGTCATCGGCTTTCTTCAAGACGTAAACCAAGCCGCCAGAGTCCCAGGAATCGTGCTGACGACACCAGCAGACGGATCTGCTCAGCTGACAGCTAGATGTCACAGCAGATCATTCCGACGGCTTCTGCTATCATTCACAATAAAGTTAATACAATTCGGAGAAATCGCAAAGCCCGACACATCTCTGTATGTCCGTCTGTTTGTCTCACAGCCCTCGTATGGCCCTTTGTGGTCGGCTGGGCTATAAGGAACAGTACTTTACCTCTCTCTCTCTTTCTCTCTCTCTCTCTCTCTTTCTTTGTCTGTCTTTCTCTCTCTTTTCTCTCTTATACATACAAACATCGCAAAAACTAAGACGGGATTTAAAAATTCTATTTTTTAATCTAGTTTCCTTCCGTTTAAAATCCACTTCATCTACAAAATGAAAAAGTGAAGCATTGTATTAAAATGCCAGAGTTAAAAAAAACAACTCTTTTTTCTGCTTACCTTTAGCCCTTATTTTACTTTTATTTCCCTATTCACTAAAAAGAGTAATGCCCTTTTGCGGTGGGCAGAATCGTCAATTTTCATGCTTGTGATTGGTAGGTTTCAAATCATGAATAAGTGCATAAAATTCGACGAATCACGTAGCCTGACACATTTGTTGATGTACACTGATTAGAAAGGCACTCGGGAGAGCTCAGACCTCCACTAGCCTCGAACACAGATCCTGAATCAGCCCTTTAACGCAGATCCGCTCAACGGATCTACACCAAATTTCAATGAGCAAATCTCTGGACCACATTTTAATCACACACCAAGTTTAGTTGAAATCTGTTCAGTTGCTTTAGTGTGATCTCGCAAGCTGACAAGCAGACCAACAAACGAACCAATAGACACGCGGAGGAAAACATAACCTCCTTGACGTTGACAATAACAGAAACGGAGATGAAAGCACAGACTAAGTTGAAGCAACATCGTCCATGAATTAGCTTTTGTTTGTTTAAAATCCACTTCATTTTGGATACAAACTGGACGACTGTGGTGCATAAGACCATTGGAACCCGCCGTAATACTCTCTCTCTCTCTCTCTCTCTCTCACACACACACACACACACACACACACTCCACTCCCACCTCCCCGCCCCCATGCACTTAAAACAGCAACGTGCTCTGGTTGGTTCACGAAACAATCGCAGTTCTCACTCTCAAGTTCCGCTGTAGACATTCGTGACTAATTCCCTGACTATGTCTGCCGTTCCCAAGAGCTGGAAGACCTGTTTGACAGGTATTGAATAAAAAGTTGGGGGGAAAAGGAAGAAAAAAGAAGAAAAGAGAAGAAGACC
>JADBJO010001123.1:332500-347500 GCA_016801955.1 Conus betulinus
CGTGATACTGCAGTCTCTATTGCAGTTATATCAAATGCAGGTCTACAGTTACAGTTCTTATGACACTGTCGCAAAAATCGTGTTAATTCAGCTTCTGCCCCCGACACTTTTAGAAGGTGTTTTCTTTGTATTTTACCAGTATGTCAATTCCCCGAATGACACAGCTCTTGTTACAGGTTTTTGAAGGAGGTATAATGTAACGGTGCTGTCAACAAAGATTTAGTTGTCCACGTGTCATGCCAGACGCTCGCGCGGTCAAGGCCATCACCTCGGTCCTCAGCCAGTGGCGCTCCGACTTCTACTGACCAGTTGACCAGTTGCAGGTCCCTCTCCATTTGTCTGCAACCAGCTTATCTTGGGCCTCCGTGTCTTATGGTGGCTTGTCGGTATCCATTTAACCGCTTGGTGTGTGTGTGTGTGTGTGTGTGTGGGTGGGTGGGTGGGTGGACGCCCGCGCGCGCGTATTTGTGTGCAAGCTTGAAAAAAATGTTGTGGAGTACACCTGCAGAGACCTGGAATTAGTCTGTACATGTGTCAGGAGGCGGTATAATGCAGTCTTTTTTTTATTGTATTGCGCTGCAGTGTACCCGCCGTGTGTAATGTTGTCATAAGCGGTTTCTCTATGCAACTTTCGGCTGCTCTTCACGGGGTCATTTCGGCCACAAAGTGTAGCACCCATTTTCTGTCGTTAGATTTTTTGTTGATGCATTGTGGCGTGTTTCCAGTTTACCAGAGTCGAGTTTTCAACAGAAATATGCCCCCTTTATTGCCGCAGGATCTTTAGAATAGGCTGAGTTCATCCGACACACCGGATCTCCGCTCATGATCTCATTATAAATACTTGTATTCACTCATACTGACAACTGAGGGCTAGTAGATTGAGGCAAGATAGGTGAGGAGAAAGGGGTGGGAAACGGGAAAAGGGGAGTGGGAGGAGGTCAAACCTCTTATTTGCGGAAGTCAAAACCAACGACGTGGGATTTCGTTGCTTCAATGTCATGACTGTTGACCGATTTGATGAAACAGTAATCAATGTAGCGGCCGCCACCACAGAATTTTCTGAACAACGACCGTGACCAGAAAACTGCGTTCAGCGGTTACGTGGCTTCTGAAGAGGACGTGATCAAGTTGATGTTGCATTCATTCACATTCAGCATCTGCTGCACGCCTCCGCAGGTGATGTGACTGACGGTGATAACCATCACAGAAGGACAAGAAGGACGGACTTGCCTTGTAATACGTGTCCTAACGGTATATCTGCCCCGGCATGGCACGACAATTTGTGAGCGTCAGCGACTCCCCAGGGCTATATAGGACGGAACCTTGTGCCAGGAGGCAGGTTCAACCAAGCCCCATGACGTCTGCGTGGAACGGACAGCACACATTGTGAGGTAACCTGTTTCTCCAGGTTGAGGGTTGTGCGTGGGGCTAATACCTCACTCACGTAAAACGTCAAAGAAGCATCGACGACAACTTCTGCATTACTAGACTTGCCCGAGGAAAGGCCTTCGGTTATAAGGATGTGGCGCCATGCACTGACAGCCGCGTGGAAGCTCGGGCCGATTCCCATTTGATTCTTAAGAAGAACACTGAGGCATCAACATAGATTATCACTACGTTTTGCGATGCAAGAACGATGAAAGTAATGCGCGAGATGAGAATTGACAGCACCTGTCTCCTGGGGTTTGATAGGTAAGGTGGCCGGCTACGATAGGTCAGCTCATAGCAACATCCGCAGACATGTTGCTTACTCTCAAAGAGGGTCTCCCCACACTGAAGAAGTGGCCTTGATATTGGCACCAGAAGCACAGCGTGCCCGTATTGGATGAGAACCTTTAGTACAAGAATCATCACAGGCAGTTAGCCACCAAGAAGAGCAACATCAAACTGAATGTCATCCAGTGTTACGCTTCCACCAGTAATGCCGAAGATGGAAAGAAAGGTAATTTCTATTACCATATGCAGGGTGTGTTGGAAAGAAAAGGAGCAAAAGCCATCACAATTCTCAAGATCAGTTTCAACGCAAACGTAGGATCAGACAACACAAGCTACGAGTGGGATATAGAGACATATGAATTAAGCCGATGAACGAAAATGGTGAACACGGTGAAAATCTCTCTTCTCTGAATCAGAGAACCGGGTCGACCATAATGTGTAAAGCTAAAGTTCCTACAATCATGGCTAGACGTGCGCTTTCTGGCAGAGAGTGATGCGTCATCACACTATCATCGTTTACTGATGACTAAAAACTCAAACTCAAGAAGCGTATCACTTAAGCCAACACCGCATACAAACAACGCGGATGTGCCTCAAGACAATGGTGTGCAATGTTCCAACTCAGCTGTTCAAACACGCTCTAGGGTGCTGCAAGAGACTTTAAGGTTACTGTCACAAATATTGAAATCCAGAGTAAATGCATTAAGAAGTTCTGGCATGATATTTGTGAAGATGTCTTGGGCCAGGAGAAAACACAGCACAAGGAATGATCTCTGCTAAATGCAAAAACTAAAAAAAAAGACACCCCAAAACAGTGAAAGAAGACAGTGATGACATCTGCGCTGAACAAGAGTGGGACACGAACAGCCAAAATGAGATCGCAGGCAGTTTCTCTCTGCTGCTAACAAAGAAGTCAAGAAAAGTATGAAAAAGGACAAGAGAAAGTACATCAACAACCTGGTCAGTCAGACAAGCAGGGGCGGCTGCTGGACAGGGAAATCTGAATGGTTTTTACATTGTGGCGAAGAATCTCGCGAGCAAAGTTCCAGCTGACCGACAAATCAGTAAAAGACAAAAAGGGAACCCTTCTTACAAAACAGTGGATCAGCTGAAGAGATGGGGTGAATACTTCAGGGCGCTACTGAATCGACCTGCCCTTGAAGCGCCTCCTGACATGCCACTGGCGGTTAGAGCACTAACAATCAACTGCGACAAACCATCAAAAGCAGAGGTAAGGTAAGATGAAGTAGTGTTGCTTATAGCCCAGCCGACCGTAAAGGGCCATATCAGGGCTGTCACCGCGTTGAAGTCAACTCACAGTCATTCGGTCACACAACCCTTTAGAATACACCTAAAAACACACCCGAAATTTCGTTAAAGATCTTTCTACTGTAAAATCTCTGATCAGATGAAAAATGTTCATCTCTTTCAGAAATTCAAAGATCACATCAGGTGGAACATCTCTGAACAAGGTTTTCATGGAGAGTCTGCTGTAAAATGTTTATGTCTCATATCATGCAAGTCCCAACACTCTAAAAGAACATGTTTCACTGTGAGTGGCACATGACATGGAATGTACCACAGAGCTTCTTCACTCTTTGAAAGGTATGAATGAGTTAAAAACGCATGGGCCAGCCGGCATAAAACCGTTTCTTCTTTGCGACCACCACAGGTAGAAAAGAGAGACTCTTTTAGGTTTGGACGGATCTGGAAAAGTTTGTTATCCGTCTGTGTATTCCAGTCCTACTGCCAGATGTCTCTGACATATAATTGACTTCGGTTTCAAATCTGAGAAAGATATGTTAGACAGTTTCCTTGTTGTGGCATTCTTGGTCAAAAACGATCAGCCATTTCATTTCTCCGAATGCAAACATGACCAGGAACCCAAGCAACAACAATGTTGTGACCTTCCGCTTTCCGCACTTCTTATTAATCTTTTTTTTTTTTTTTTTTTTTTTGCAGAACGACAGTTTCTGGTTCGGGATGGCACGACTCTCTCTGATATTCACGAGGAGCGGTTGGGTGTCCACAAAGAAGCATACTGTCTCCTGACTTTTTTGCATAAAAAAATCAACAACATTTTAATTCAGTTCAACAGGGTTCCGACTGCTCATTTTTTGTAAATGATTTTGCCCTCTATGTAACCGGAAGCTTGTACTCGAGTGTCCAGCGTGGGCTCCAACTTTGTGTGGATAAAAAAAACTTCTGTAGGCAGAAGAAAATGGCTTTACTTTTTTTGCTCCTAATACACAGTGCATTCACTTTCATAATTTTCGACAGTTCTTCGCTGATCCTGAAATCCAGATACAGAAATCTCCCATTCCAGCTATGAAGGAGGCCAAATTTCTGGGATTTATTTTCAACCAAAAGCTCAACTTTCTTAGTCACATTAAACACTTAAAAACTTCATGCCAGAAAGCTTTGAAAGTTCTGCGGGTCGTAGCACACACTGATTGGGGCGCTACTAACACAACTTTGTTGAAACTCTTGGATCCTGTTCATCATTATGGGCTTCGTTTCTGTCTTGGAGCATTCCGCACCACCTCTATGTACAGCCTGTATGCAGAGGCAGATGAACCCTCATTATCCAACTGCAGGCTGACACTATCCTTAAATAACTATCTCAGACTCCCTGCCTATGACCGTGTTTTTAATCCTCAGTTACAAAGTAAATTAGAAAATAATCCAAACTGTATGCCTCCGTTTGGACTTCGTATGCAGCCTCATATGCAGAATGCAAGTCTTGATCTAGAAGTTGTGTCTGACTTCTCCTAATTTCCAGATAAGCTTCCGTGGAGCTTTTTCAAACCAGAGATCCGCTTTGATCTCGCGCTGCTTTTGGCAAAGAATGCACCAGTTCTCAGGCATATAAGGCACTGTTCGCCGATCTCTGTACAAAATTCCCATCATTTCAGAAAAATATTTACTAATGGCTCAAAGTCCAAAGATGGAGTGGCTTGGGCAGCCTATTGCCCAGGTGCTCCTCGTCAAATATTATCAAAACATATTCCGTCTGATACCACTGTTTACTCTGCCTAACTCACAGCTTTGGTTCTGGCACTGAAGATAATCTCTCAATCTACAAACAAGGACTTTCTGATTTTGTCTGATTCGCTCTCAGCTTTGGAGGCCATAGCTGGTCTCCATCATCCTGAACTTCTAATCTTTTTTAAAAACTTTTTACCGCCTTGAAATCAAAGGCAGAGATCAAGAACCCAGCATGACTCTAAAGAAAAAGAAAGCAACAGGAAAGGGTGAGGTCTCAGCAGAAACCATTAAATCATATGTAAGAGTGGATGTCAACATGCTGCCTCATCAGCAAGATCTGGGAAAAGGAACAAAGTCTGGCCGAGTGTCAGAGACTCCTCATTAGGATGCCAATGAAGCGGTCCCTGGAATTTCAGCCACTACCAAGAGAACAGGCAAGACCAGCCGCCGTGGCGAAGTGGTTAGCGTCGAGGACTCCCGGCTGGGAGGTCGTGGGTTCGAATCCCATCAGAGTCATGTGGGTTTTTCTGCCCCGACCGGCTCCTACCCAGAGTTGAGTTTGCTACGGGCCCAGTTGGGAAGACTGGGACCACACAGTCGAGGTTCATCCACTTAATGGATGCGTTTCTGAGAGTGTTGCTCAAATTTCCTGACCAACACTGCAGGTGCCTGTATCTCTCGGGCCTGGTTGACGCCGCCGGGATATATATGAAAGGAAGCGTAGAGTACAGCCCTGTCATGTAGTCTCAGACCGAAATGGAAATCCGTAGCATCATCTTAATCATCCTCATTCTCATCGATCAGCATTTAAAAAAAAAATGTTCAAGTTCTGTGGCCCTTCATGCCCTGCTCTCATGGTGACCTCAGTTTCGATGTCCTCTCCGCGTCTGTGGCCTTGGTTTGGTTCCGTCGGGGTCACCGGTATCGGCGGGTCCATGGGGGCTGTCGTCGGACAGACGTGGTGGCGCCCTCCGGGGGGAGAGCTCACTCACGCCGGCTCCGCGACTAAGCAATTATTGTCGTCAGTAGGGGGCTTAGTAGGTGGTGTCCTGCGTATGTTAGATCAGAACAGGCGCCACTGAACACCACCGAAGTGACTCGGCAGCAGTGCAGTGTCTCCTCCGGTGGGTTGCCTCTTGACGACTTGACATCGACTGCTCCCTGTGGATTGCCGGTGCCGGGGCTGAGGCGGGGCCGACCGGGCTGTAGCTGTGGACAGAGTGTCTGAATGAGCGGCGTGGGTGCACTGCCTCTGAGGTGGTGCAGAGGTTGGGACAGCAAAAAAAAAAAAAAAAAAAGAGAACAGGCAAGTGCCCGACAAAGTCCTAAAAAATCTTATTGGAGAGAATAACAGAGGCAGTTGACTCCAAGCTTCGAAAGCTGTTTGCAGGTTTGTATAAGAACTGAACCTGTCAAGGCAAGCTAGCCTCGCTGCGCATCACTGTGGAGCGGTCACTGGAATGGAACATCTATCTCTAACTTCGAAGACTAGGAGAAGGCGTTCATGAAGTGCTGGCAGAGATACGCCGTGGAAATTGCTGCGGTATCACGACGTATCCAAAAACTTGTCTCCCTGATCCAGGGTACCTACTCTGACATGTCAGACAGGGCTGTTCATGAGCGCCAGCTATCTGGCAGTTGGGGTCAAAACCGGAGTTCGTGAAGAATATTCAATGTTGCCCTTCCTCTTCTTGCTGATCATCATTAAACCATGAAGACTACCACAGCATGCAGCTACAACTAAATACTGTGGACACTCTGTGCTCCGTTTGAAGATCTTGTCTTCGCTGACGACCCGATGCTCTTCTAGTACAACTACAACCAGATGGACAAAGTCATCCGCTCAGCAATATATTGCCAGTGAAGGACTCAAGAACAATTAGATGAAAACACAGCTCATTAAGATTAACATCACTGCCAAACTCCAGTCATAGTTTGCGGAGACCAATTCAAGGATGTCGAATCCTTTGTAAACCTGGGCAGTGGACTGTTAACAGTATCATAGCAAGGATAAACAAGGCCTTTATTATGCTGAAAAAAAAAAAACCCCACCCAGGACTCTATGGAAATCAGTGCAGCCACAAAACCGAATATATTCAATTCAAACCGTTTTGGTCTTACCATATGGCACTGAAACACTGATAAAGATACAAGAAATGCATCAGAAGATACAGGTATCCATTGCCATCTGGTTGAGGCGCATTATCAACATCCGGTGGCTGGAGAGCAGAGGACTCGTTGCTAGGGAGGGGATAGGAGCCCTAGAGGACGTGGGCTGGGCAAGACACACCCTTCGGGAGCCAACATCCAACGCTATCAGGCTCTGACATGGAATCCCTGGAAAAAACGAAGATAGACGATCCCGAAAGAGCTGGATAAAAGACACTGAGTCAGAACTGAAGAGAGGAACCAACTGCAGAGAGGCAAAAAGGGCAGCCCAGTGTCGAGTACGCTTGCGAAATGTCGTTAATGGCCAGTGCTCCTTCAGTGGAGAAAGGGCCTATGTTCGCGAGTGAGTTATTTAACACTATTCTGGTACCACAATAACACGTTAAGTTGGGCAGCAAGAAAGCCAGTGGTTAAGCTAACACCTGTTGGATATGAACTCGTAGCATGTAACTGATAATTTCTGCATCCCTTTGAGGACATCCTCTCAATGCAGCAACACTGGACAATGACTGTTGTAATTCAGTTATTATGGACTGTTCATGAGAACTGCCACCTCTAAGATGTTATCCTATCGTGTCACTGAGACTGTGCCCTTTGACCTGGATCTTGTTGTCAGTGGGCTTTGCAAAGGGGATCTTGAAGTTTCATTCATTTAGCAGAGAGTTTTCCCCACCTTTTCATAAGCATGTTGCTTATATACACAAAATGAAAGCCGCACACACACAAACATACGCTCACATGCACGCGCGCCCATACACACACAAAAACATACGGACTGGGAGAGAGAGAGAGAGAGAGAGAGAGAGAGAGAGAGAGAGAGAGAGAGAGAGAGAGAGAGAGAGAGAGGAGAGAGACAGACAGACAGACAGACGGACAGACAGCTGGCTGGCTACGCTTCGACCGAAACTCACAAATGCGAACATGCGTATGCTGTGTTCTACTTTATTCTTCTTTTAACTCAGCTGCCATGCACGACCGTGGCATGACATGGCAGAGGTGATGTCGAAAAAAAAAGCGTTTCCTGTCAGCTAAAATGTTTTCAAGGTCACGTAGGTCCGGGAACAAAAAGGTCATCACTCATCCGTTCCGAAGGCGTTCATGGCGTCTTATGGTGCGCCCCCTGCGAAGCAACAGGAGGTCTGACATTACCATATTTCCACACTTTCCTCTTGTCTTTTCCATGAAAAGACAGGAAGGACTAACACGGACTGTAGTGGCATCATGCCAGAACGCCGTCACAATAAATCGAAATACCTGAGTTCATGTCGATACGACATTGTCGCCTGCTCTTTAAATCTCTCTCTACAAGTGCGTTTGTGTCCTATTCCATGTTCGTGACAATTCTGTGTGTTCCCTTTACTTACATGTCTATTCTATCTCTACAACCCTGTATGTCTTCTGCTTACAGGTCATTTTTCTGTCTTCAGCTCTGTGTGTCCCCTTCCGTATACAAGTCACTTCTGTCTCTGCAGCTCTGCTTGTCCCCTTGCGTTTACAAGTCCATTCTGTCTCCACAAATCCGCGTGTTCCCTTCAGTTTACATTTCCACTCTGTCTCTACTGCTCCATGTGTCCCCTTTTGTTCACATGTCAGTCCTGTTTTTACATCTGTGCGTGTTCCCTTTAAGTCATTCTTTTTCTACAACTCTGTGTGTCCCCATTCGTTGACATATTTCTACAATTCTGTGCGTGTGCCCTTCCGTTTACATGTTCTGTCTTTACAACTCTAAGCCTGTCCCCTTCCGCTAATA
This sequence comes from Conus betulinus, assembly GCA_016801955.1. Lineage (NCBI taxonomy): Eukaryota > Metazoa > Mollusca > Gastropoda > Neogastropoda > Conidae > Conus > Conus betulinus. The sequence continues at coordinate 341,124 of JADBJO010001123.1, forward strand.
TCTTCCTCTACAAGTCAGCGTGTTCCCTTTGATTTTGTCTACAGCTCTGTATATCGATTTTGCAAGCCGATTTGTCTCCACAGCTCTGTGTGTCGCTTTCTATTTACACATTCCGTCTGTCTTTATAGCCGTATGTGTTCCTTTTGTTAATATGTCCGTTCTCTCTTTTCAACTGTGTGTCCCGTCTATTTACATGTCCCTAAAACTATGTTCCGCTCTATTTACATGCCCCTACTGTCTCTACAGAGTGACTCCGTGTATCCCTTCCATTTTTTTGTGTCCATTTATCTATACAACTTCGTTGACATTTCCCCTTTGTCTTCAAAACTCTGTGTGTTCCCTTCCCTTCATATGTCCCGTTCTATCCCTACAGCCTTATGTCCCATCTGTTCTCATGTCCCTTCTATCCCTACACCTCTGTATATCACTTTCTGGTTGCATGTCCCTTCTGCCTCTATAAATCTATATGTACCATTTTGTTTACGTGTCCCATCTGTCCCTGTATCTCTGTGCTATCGTGTTGTGTACATAAATCTTCTGTCCCTGTGCTTCCCCTCCTGTTTTTTATGTCCTTCTGTCTCTACAACTATGTATGTTCCATTCTTCTATGACGATTCTTTACCTATTTGCAGGCTCCTTTCCTTGGTGAACTTCTGTGTATTCCTTTGTGTTACACACCTTTCCCTGTTTATATGGCACTTTCGTTTCTACCATTTGCGTGTACTTTTTTCTTTCAGCTCTTTGTTTATATGTTCCCACTGTTCCTACAACTCGGTCGCTTTCTGTTATGAAAATTTATCTGTTTACATGTTCCATCGATGCCTACTTAAAACAGCTCTTAATACGTTTATACGTTTGTCCTGTTTTTATAGCTCTGTTCCTTTCTCCTTGTCTTACAAAGGACGTTCTCTTCTTTCAAAGACAACAGTTTCAAATCTAGTCAACCAAGAGCACGTTGTAGGACAATGTGGTTAAACACATTAAATGCAGCATCTAATCTCCATGCAACAAACCATCATGAGTCTACACATACTGCAAGCACACCCACACTCCCAAAAAATTTCACATGGGAAAGAGGTGGAAAAAAAGTAGAAGAGTAAAAACTCGAGAGACCCTATCTGTTACAGCACATCTGTACCTGTTTACACATTCCTTCTGTTCAAGAGATTCTTTATGCTCCTTTCGGTCATAATTCGGAACCTGCTCTCAAATCCCTTCTGTATTCTATTATTATCTATGTTCTTTTCTGTTACAATAATTTTTTCTTTACTGGTTACATGTCCTTTCTGTACCTGCAATTTATTTACGGTACTTTCTTTACAACAGTTCTCTGTCCATGTTTGCATGTTCCTTCGTCCATAAAAATCTATATATATGATCCTTTCTGTTACACGAACACTGCCTCTTTACATGTGTCTTCTTTCGCTTAAACTGTTGTCTCTCCTTTCTGTTCAACAACTCTATCTGTCTACATGTCTCTTCTGTTCTTACAATTGTATGCATTCCTTCCGTCATGACTACCCTCTTAATCTGTTTACATGTCCTCTGAGTCCCTTCAGCTGTATACTCCTCTCTGGTGCAAAAACTCCTTATATGTCTTTATGTCTCTTCTGCTCCTACAATCGTGTGTCTCCCCCTGTCCACATATCCCTTTTGTTCCTGCATTTTTCAAGAATTCAAGAACTAAGACACACAAAGATCGAGCAAAGAAAACAACAAGTCTATTTTCCCAGGGTAATGGAAAAAGCATATTATACATGCTTCCCTCTCAGCCCTGAGGACAGAAAGACAGACAGGGAGGAAAAAATAAACAGAGAGAGAGGGCGGGGGAGAGACAGATAGAGAGAGAGAGACAGAGACAGAGACAGACAGACAGACACAGAGAGACAGGCAGGCAAACAGACATACATACAAAAAGACGGAGACAAGAGAGAGAATGACAGGCACACGTGGCAGGCACGAAAAAGACCTCACAGCTCCTTGCTCCCGTCCCTCCCCCATCTCCTCTGAAATCCCAGGTTAACACAGCATTGTCCCACAAAGAAGAAACATGTCGATCGGTTGTTCCCCAAAGCTGGCGTATTTTCCGATGCTCAACTGTTTTGCTTACCAGCGGCACAAGCCTTGCAAGAACAGGTCTCCACCTGGAAGACTTTAGTTTTCGTTGTCTGGCCATCACAGTCGAAAGTCAACCTTCGCTTCCTCAGCTTCGAGGGTTTGCAGCAGCATGAACAGCTCTCCGTTTTGCTGGCCGGTTGCAGGGCACCATCCTTAAATCTGCCACCACAGCACAGCAAGCACATGACATGCAAGCAACGCACTATAACCAGATCCTACAAACCACTGCCACTCCATGGCTCCACAAGCTTGAACTACGAAATACATACTATCCCCCTCTCACCTTCCATGCCTCCTTTACCCCTCCCTACTAAGCCTTTTCCCGGTTCACATCCAGTCACCCGTTCACTCTGCACACCATTCACAACTCTGATATAGGCAGCAGGGCTAGCAAATACACATCAGCTGCAGAAAAGCGGACGATGAACTACACAATGAGGATACTAATTCTAACAACATAAATGTACGGCACATTACATGATAGTACACTGCACACACAAAATTATACTCTGCCACGGATAAACGAAGGTTACATTTCTAAATACACAAAACATTAAAATTCTACAGACAGAGACGAGCATTATAATTGTACATGCATAAACAAACTTAACATTTCAGCACATAAACAAACGTTATACTCCTACGCACACAGACCAATATTACATTTGTACACAAACAAAGAACATAACAACTTCACACACACACACACACACACACACACACACACACACACACACACACACACAACACACACACACACACACACACACACACACACACACACACACGTGAAATTTCCACACATATATACGAAAATTACATTTCTTCTCAACCGAAGAATATCACACTTTTACAAACAAAAAATTAATGTAACATTTTTCCTACACATAACCAAATGCAACGTTTGTACAAGCTGCTAATTCGCTTTACATTGCCAGTCACACATGCAACCATTACACGTCAACGCGCATATCAACAACACACATCCACATACATAATTGAATATTCGATTTTCTGCACACACACATGATACCACGTTTCCACATGAAAATGAACACGTTTTTGCACAAAACCAACGCACATTTACCCACTCATGATCACTGCATTTCAACACAATCTTCTAACACAAATACATATTTCACCTCTACCCACATATAAACATTACTTTTCCCAAACCCATTTGAACACCGCACTTCCAGCCATAGACATGAACATTACACTCCTAGAGGCAACAATGAACATTACACACATGAACATTACTTTCAAACGTGCCCAAAATAATAGCTCTACCAACAGCCTTCACAGACACACACATTACACACATGAACATTACTTTCAAACATGCCCAGACTAACAAGCCCTACCAACAGCCTTCACACACACATTACACTTGACCAGCAATGAGATGGTCAAGGGAGAGAATCCATTTTAAAATTCACATGCCGCACAGGGACAACAGGCAAATGGAGCTGGCGTATATGAATAACCCATGTCTTCGATGAATCGAATAGCCCAAGACACACAGATAAAAAAAATACTATTAATGATTAAAACAAACAAATAAACAGTGACCAAAAACAAGGTTTAAAGAAACTAATCTGCCAGCCTGCTTATTTCCGTTTAAAAGCCACTTAATCTTAAATATGTACAACAAATAAATGAATGAATAAAGAACTCATGAATAGTTTTCAGGATATGGAGAGGTAAAAGGATGGTGGTGGTGGTGGTGGTGGGTTACAGATCCGAAACGAAAACCCTTCTCATTATGTGCCGCTTTTTCCATTAATGCATTAAAAAGAATGCTCCAATAGGTATGTTCGGGAATACAATCTGGACAGCCCAGGGAAATACGATGGGAAGTTCCAGACACGAAACAAACGTAGAAAAAAGAGACACAGAAATGAGTGAATACACTCTGAAACCGTCAGCGCCGTGCACGTGTGTGTGTGTGTGTGTGTGTGTGTGTGTGTGTGTGTGTGTGTGTGTGTGTGTGTGTGTGTGTGTGTGTGTGTGTGTGTGTGTCCATGCTCGTGTCGAGCTACGTTATCGACGAATTCTTTCAAGTTTCTGGTCACTGATAATTAAGAATAACTCAGTTCATCTGCTGACAGGGCTGCTCATGAGAGATCGTCTCTTTGCTTTGTATTACGCTCCGTATCACCATTGTATAATGACAAACATACGTCCATACAAACAAGGGCGGATGCATGCCTACACTCATGCTTGCAAACCCACATCCACTCACACACACTCACGTACATACACAAACACACACATGGTATTAGTAGACTAGTATCTGTTCTGATACGATCTGAAAGTTTTGTTCTATTGATTTCGAATACAGTTTTAGATAAGGATGTATTTTGATATGAGAGAGAGACAGACAGAGACAGACAGACAGACAGACAGAGAGAGAGAGAGAGAGAGAGAGAGAGAGAGAGAGAGAGAGAGAGAGAGAGAGAGACTGTCGTGTTAGTGCGTGAGACATGTTTAAGATGAACCAAAGAACATACTCGTATTGGACGTGTGCGTTGCTATGTCCACAAGACCCTTCACATCGGTACATGGTCTGCTTTTTCGTTGATCGGCAGACCCTTCCTTTGTTGTCAGTGTACTCCATCTGCACTTTTTTGTCGTCCGGCACCCTCTTGCACGGCTCAAGGATCTCCACACACTTCTTACAGCAAGGCTTGTCTGGGTCAGGGACGACGGTGTGGGTTCTCTGATAACATAGACATCACAGCGGTCATTTACCTCGGACAGCCGATTTGGTCTTAACCATGGACGATGGCGAGGGTTCTCCTACGATGTAGATGACACTACAATGAAACTATTTTTTATAGAACGGCTGTTGTGGACCCGGGTTGATGGCGAGGTTCGCCGAGGACCCACATGCTAAGAACAAGACAGTGAAAAAAAAGACTAGAGCAAAGTCTCAAGCAAGACATCACAACACCCACTGTACATGCACCACAAGACAGCGGCAGACACTAAACGCACGTCAAAACACTGTGACTGGCACTGAGCATACATCAGAACAGATCGGGAAAAATACGAGATTCTTAAGGAACTGAAGTGGGATTCTCCTTAGTTTCTTCCAGAAATTTGCAAGTGAAAACACAAGTGTAAGCCGGATTTGAGGGTTTACAAAAGAAGTTCGAGCACTATGTTTCAGGCCATGATTCGAGATAGATGGTACCCCTTCCTCTCATACAGATTTTACACAAAGATAATGTTGCACGCCACTAGACAGAGCCGCAGTCTTGATGGTGTATGTGATCCAGATTTTGTGATAAGGTCTTGCAGAACCACCGACACAACACAGACGTAGAAAGTCAGAGCCTGTTGAGATGGAGAAGTGTTTTCTAATTGGCACCCGATCCGTATTTGTCACACCTGTCGGAGAGAGTCCACTGTTTTCCGACAAGAAGTTTTCAAGTACTGGAGACGACTTTTAAAGATGACTGTTTGATTGAAAATGACTCCCCCAAATTTGGCTTCCTTCACAACTAGAATGATGGATTTTTTCAGACGAATTCCAGGATCATCAAAGCACTGTCAAAGTTGTGGAAGTGAATACACTGGGTTTTCGTAGCTGAAAAAAAAAATCCTTACCCATAGGCCTTATCCACACAAAGTTGGAGTCGACGTTATACACTGGCACTGGTGACCCCAGCTGCGTAGAATGCGAAGTCGTCAACAGAGACGACTCGGAACTTTGGTTTACAGAATTGACAATGTGATTATCTTCAGTGCTGAAGAGGGCGGGAGAAACTACAATTGTTGAGTAGTACTTGCGGAAACCACATTATTCTGTGGCCAACACACCATCGATTTCCATCTTCCACATCGGCTGAAGCTGACCATCGTTTCCATTAATTTACAAAGGCGACTGGTCAGAGTTATTAGACGATAGTTGGTGATCGGTGAACTCTCTTTTTCCAGGTTTTGGAACTGGAATACGGGCTAGGACAGAAAATACCTCGTAGTACAGATAAGACCGAGCATTTTTAGTATAGTTTGGCGACAACATAAAACGAAGAAATGTGACAGATATCTAAGTAAGGCCCTGGAAATACTTTGACAAGTACTGATCACACTCCAAAATAATGTGAAGACTTAATGAAAACTCATCACACGATGAAAAGATATTGAATACACATCGAAACATTGTGACAAATAATCTAAGAACATCAAATAGTGTTGCAGGTGTTATATGCACATCAAAATATGTACCAGATACCGAACACACAACAAAC
>JADBJO010001123.1:352500-397776 GCA_016801955.1 Conus betulinus
GATGTATGGAACAGATGTAAACTTACGTCTGCGAACGTAATCGAAAATGTCCACAACGGTGGGTGTCTGTTTAAAACAATGACGACTTACCTCGCACTGACACTCTCTCGTACAGTTTCTGGTTTCTGTCTCCCTTGCTGGAACATCTCCACAGTTTCCATGGTTTTCTCTAGAGACCAGAGAAACGGGCAAACACTATGATAAACAACGATTGCGTACTTCACCTTAACTCCACAAAAGACAGTTCACGTTGGATCATGAAGTACTTCATACACTGTGAGCAGCATTAACAGCCACAGTGCAAGTATACCATTCATATTCACGATTTACTGCATAGTAAGACACAGGAACGCACAACTCTGGACTTATTGTTGCTGTTATTGAGTGTACTTATACAGCACCAAATATCGTTTATAGACCAAGTTCTAAGCGCTCTCGTTTACCTGGGTAGAGCTTATTGAAGAGCTGTCGACTGGTGTAAATCATCGGTTTCCATATCCTTCAGAAGATCAGTCTCACTTTTGATTTTTTAAATTTTTACTGAGGATGCATATTATGTTTAAACGCATGCCAACAGCCAAACTGGGGTTCTCATTTGAAAGTTTGTAATGAGTGATTTTACGAATTTTCTAGATGTTATGCATGCGTTTGCATACTGAATCGGTTCATAATCTTATTTGAAGGAATTTTCAGGTAATGCTGATAAAATCAATGTTAACTCCGAAGAAAAGATCATCCTGTACCAAAACAGCCTGGTGGAGATTCGACCCGAAGATCATTAGGATCTCGAGTCCGGCGCTGTAACAGTCGAGCTATTTTGCCCCCCGTAAATTACGGGCCATCCCGGTTTATTGTCTCCGCCAAAGAGGCTATGTCCTCCCTCAGCGTCCGTATATTTGTCTGTCCGTCACCAAAATCGGTAACAATTGCTGAACCAAGAACACAGCACATTTCAACGTTACTCAGTGGAACGAATGGCTGTACCCTAAGAAAGAACCATTACATTTCAGTGCGTGTCCACGTTGCGGATCTGGTTCAAAATGGCGGATACAGAATTCGTCAGCAAGTTCATAACAAATTTCCTTCAGACTAAGAACACCACAAAAGTTCTTATGGGACATAAGGGAATTTGTGGCGGAGTGCGATTATTTCGGTATTTTCCGGCAAGACAGAAGTCTTAACGCATGTCAGGCATGCGCAAAAACACTTCCCTTTTCGACGTATAGGCATGCGTAAAAGCACTTTCTTTTTCGAGTAACACGCTAGCAGTGAAGACGCTCTCTCTGCTCCACGAAAAAATTCCTGTCGCCCAAGCAAGATAAGTCTTGTGCTCTATCTCGCCTGTACTTTGCCCTTTTGTGTAGACTAAGAACACCACAAAAGTTACCATCTACAAATGACTAACGATATCAGCAAGATTATTACACATTTTCCTCTATACATGAACGGTGTAAAAGCTATTGTCTACAAATTTACAGCTATATCGGCAAGATGATCACAAGTTTTCTTCTGTACATGAACGGTGTAAAAGGTATTGTCTACAAATTAACAGCTATATCGGCAAGATGATCACAAATTTTCTTCTGAACATGAACGGTGTAAAAGCTGTTGTCTACAAATTAACAGCTATATCGGTAAGATGATCACCAATTTTCTTCTGAACATGAACACGTTAAAGTTACTGTCTACGAATGAATAACTATTATTATCAGCAAAATCATTACACATTTTCTTCTGTACATTAAGACGTAAAAAAAAAAAAAAAGTTTCTCATTTTCTACCTCTTGTTATCAAGGGAAAAAAACGTGAATGGGATATAACCTCTTTAATCCGTACTATTACTTCCCTTGGCGGACAAATATACGTAATATATATAATGTTTTCACTCATGAAATGACTTAACCGACCTCGGCTGAGGTGGGCGCACTTCCGACGGTACCTTCAGTTTTATGCTACAAGGCAGACCTGGAGCCTCACGCCTTCGGCGTGCACAGCTTGGGGCAGTGTCAAGGCTAGACTTCAATTGCCGGTCAGAGGTTATTGTAAATGGGCGGGAGCAAACAGACGGAGAACTACGATGGAGACGGGAAGGGACAGGGACTCATCCTGACACAGTGCCGGCCTTCCGCTCCTCCAAGACGGGCACTCCGAGGTCACGTGGATTTCACGTTAAACATGCCAGCTGAGATAGCAGAGACATAAGCTACCCTTGGGGAGAACAGATGTTTTGATACTTGGCTCCTCTGTTTCCCTTTCACCACGTATTCATACTGTTTGTGTTCTGTCTGCCACCCTTCTTTTGAGGCAACCAAGACTCTGATCCCTACTTTCATTATTTCCAGAATAGATTATTGTAATCCCAGCCTCGCTGGCATCCCAAATTATCTTGGAGATTTAAGGAAAATGCTGCTAGCATAATTTTCAGGCGCTCAACGTTCGAAACATGTATCCTGCTCCTTCACTCGGCCCCTATGTCTGATCTATATACTGAAACGAGACTTCAAAGTCCCTTCTTTCTTAACAAGGACCAACGGTGAAAGATCTTTTCCATACCCAAGCCCAGTGATCTGAAACGCTCTATTCTCAGACACTGGTTTCTCTCCGTCGTGCGCGCTGCACGTGTTCCATATGATACAGGTACTATTCAAGTATTTCTGATCGTATTTTATTTATCTCTATAATTATCTGTATGAGTGTAGTAAATTGAATATCCTCACTTGTTCTAATGATTATGATCTTCCTCACTTTTGTAAGCACTGCAGGCGCGGAAAAATTTCTGTTATTATCAGCAGTAGTGAGAGTAGTAGTAGTAGTGGTGGTGGTAATTACTGTAGTTGTAGTGGTAGTAGTTGTGGTAGTAGTAGTAGCAGTTGTGGTAGTCGTAGTTGCGGTAGCAGTAGTAGTTGTTGTGGTAGCAGTAGTAGTTGTTGTGGTAGCAGTAGTAGTAATTGTGGTGGTAGTAGTAGTAGTTGTGGTAGTGGTAGTGGCACTGACCTTGTTCTGTTCTGGGTTCCCATACCGCACGGGCCGGTACACGTTGACCATTCAGACCACTTTCCAAGTTCGCAACCTACAGTGATCATGTCTCATCATTACGTATCTCTCATTCCTATTTCTGGCTCAAATCACAAACCAACTATAAGGTGAATTTTTTTTTGTTTTTGTTTTACACAAATTGTTTTTCGGTTTCAGCAAACCAACAAAAATAAAATCAAAAGAAAAATATTTTTGAAAAAAAACGAACACGTCAATTTTCAATATTCTTTTCTTCAACACATCTGGACAGAGAATGATACAAAAGTACAGCTGAGCATTATTTACCCAATTCTACGACAGTCCTTTATCACAAAAACTGCTAGGGAGACATGGTTACACACACACACACACACACACACACACACACACACACACACACTGACAGTAGATATATTTCATTGTGCAAAGCATGTAATCTGTATAATCTGTGTATTTACTAAAACAAAACAAAAAACAAAGCAAAACAACACAAAAAAAAAAACAGCTGTTAATAAAATTGCTTTCATTCACAAAAGGGCGCCTAAGGAGGCACTTTGAAAACATTTTGTTTGAAAACATTCTCAGAAAGAGTGAAAAGTACGAAAGAACTAGAGTGACTACACAGAATATAGAATATATTCTACATTGTAAAAGCATTAACATTTTCTATAATATCATGTCCTACTACCATTTTAACAAGACAGGCACAATTCATTTGAACGCTTTAGATCTTACGTCTATTGCTAAACTGCCTGTAGCGGGGTCGTCCCACTTGGCCCAGTACGATCAGTGTCTACTTCCATCGGGGCCCAGCTCTAATACGCCTCAGTATTATTAGGACCCATTTCATTAGAGCTTAGTACTAACAGGGCTTAATAACATAAAGCCCAAGAGCAAATGAGATGGATACAGATTTTGGCATACAGGGGATTTTGGCACACAGAGACAGAAAGTATCACAGAGACACGAGACAGAAATATTCTCTTTCTCTCTCCTCTCTCTTTCTTTCCCATTACTCCATTCCCCCACCACACACACACAAACCTTCATCCAACCACCCACCCCACCACCCAACCTTTTTTTCTCTCCTTTAGTCTTGTTTCTGCATCTCTCTCTTTCTATTTCTTCCGCTCGTCAGATAAACAGATCTGCCTCATTGTCATGAAAATGTGGTGGGCCTTGATGGTACCGGGCCCTCTTGGATTTGGACCCTAATGGGACCGGGACCCAAAGAAATAGCTGTGAGTGAGGTTAATAGACCTGCTCCGGGAAAAAAACTGAGTTACTTTTTCTCAGCTTATGGGCCAAGCGAATAGATCTAGAACGTCAAATTTTTATTTGAAGCGCACGCCAGAATACTGATCAGGATGTCGATTATCTGCTATATGGACACAACGTCTCACCCCCATCTTTTTGGCATCTTCTGTCACTGATTGAACTGCAAAACTGATAGGCATAAAGAGCTTTGGGTGTGCCAATCAACGACAGTTGTCCTATGAAAACAGCAGGAACACTCGCTGAACGCGAGCTCTAACACAGATTATCTCCCTTGCAGATTTCTGCACATCGGCCATTCCATTGCTCCCCTATCCTGGTAAGACCCAGCTCGAATTGGGACACAATGGTACGGGACGTAATGGAATCACATTTTCAAAGATTGATTCCATTAGTTCAAAGTTCCACTGAGGACCAGACTGGCCCTTATCGTTTAGGACCCCAGCATCATTCTCTCCTTCACTTATGGCCACAGCTTGAAAAGCCACTTGATATCATCGAGTTGGTAGATAAAGCCGTAGCTAAAGCGTTTTGGATGAAATAGGAGACATCAATACCGCTGTCACGATAACGAATTTACTGATTTTTCACCTAAATTCACCTAAATATTTTCATTTCAAATAGTTTGTTATCGAAGTTAAACTGTCTACAGTCAATTCAATCTTTCGGCTGATAACCCATCAAGAATTTTTGTTAAATACATGTCTGCTTTTGAATGGGGCAAAGCGTTCAACACTAAACTGTTGTGCTCGTGTCTTTTCTGGCACTCATGAATCAGCCTTGTTTTTACGATGTGAGAGCTGATTTTATCTTGTTTACCAAATATTTCAGCGAACAACAGAAATACATAAGGTGAAAATGGACCACCTTGGTGACAATATCTTTCAAAAGGGAACTAAATCGAGGCAATTCTATTCACCATGATATTTCATTTAATATATTATCATTCAGAGTGTTTGTTCATTTATAACAGACGGGATCAAAACTATACGGTTTTAATACTTTGACTAAACAGGAGTAGAAAGTCTTTGGAAATCAATACATTTCAAAGTATGATCAAAGTATTACTATTAACTGATTATATCACATTAAGGGCCATATGTTATTACCTATAGATCTGACATAAAGTTGATCTGATTCATGTTGTTAAAGGCAAAAAAAAAGCAACAAAAAACAGATAATTTTTTATTTGATTTATTACTATTAACTGATTATATCACACATAAGGGCAATATGTTATTACCTATAGATCTGACATAAAGTTGATCTGATTCATGTTGGTAAAGGCAAAAAAAAATAACAACAACAACAACAAAAACAAACAAAAAACAACAACAAAAAAACCAGATAATTTTATATTTAATGACCATTTTAGTCAAATCTGCACACACAGAACACCAGTTACGGACCAATGCTAAACGTAGTCTGAAAGCTCTCAGAGATACAATAACATAAGGAACCCAGGCAAATATAGACAGACGGAAAGACAGGGAAGAATGAAGAACTTACAGTCTAATTGTTCGTTGCATGTGTATCCCTCGTCCAAACACATGCTGAAAATGGACCGCAGTGAAAGATTAAGCATTGAGATTTCATATTTTGTTCCCGAAATTAATCACTGATTGTTGTACTAAGGATAGATAACAAAGCACACATTACATACACAAATATATCATATCACATATTGCAGATACGATTTGCTGTTTGAGATGTATGCACAGGCCCTACAATAATGAAACTTTTGTCACTGGATTTCTTTAAAATGAGAGAGAAGAAGAAGGAAATATGAAAAAAAAAATCTTTAATTACGAGGAGAACAAACACGCACTGGTGTGCACTATACATCCAGTCCACTAGCTGAGTTGGGTAAGTGATAAAACTAAAATAAAGCAAAACAGTTGTAGGGGCATGCATATGAAACAAAATAAAGCAATATTCATAAAGCCTGGAAAGGGATACTTACTTTAAATGAGAGAGAGAGAGAGAGAGAGAGAGAGAGAGACAAGAGAGAGAGAGAGATTCTTTACAGGTACACTGACAAGGAATATAAGAATAACCCACAATCAATAAACCAAAATGACAATAATTGAAAGAAAGGAAACAAAACCTCAACCAATGAACTAAAAATGACAATCTGTCCACGACGATGATAGACCATCAGGATTTTGTTATCCTTCTCCAACCTCCGAAACACACTTTCAGATCTACTCCAAGGCACTCACGTTCACACACACACATACACACACACACGCGCGCGCGCACGCTCACGAACATGCACGCATACACATACAATCACACTCGTGCGTACAGAAATGACGGGCTGACACGGTGGAATGGCGGAAGGAGGAAACAGGAATTGTACTGACCACATCAGACACTGGCCCAAGTCCTCATGATAGCCAATGGGCACGGAGGACCTCCGGTCTTTCGGGTAGCACTCGCACGACTCTGTGGGCACGCACCGACCCTCTACGTCCCTGTAATAGTCCTTCTTGCACTCGCACCGAGACTTGCACTCTCCTTCGTCCTCCACGCAACTGTCGCTGCCCATTCGGTACGCCCTGCATTTCTCCTGGCAGCGCGATTGTCTCGTGGAGCAGCTATTGTACTCCTCGTTTTCCTGGCATTCGATGGTGCTGCCTGCAAAACAACAGATATCCTGATATGTCGCCTGTAGACAACCACCATTAACTGATGAATCTGCCTGCAAGATAACCTTCATTACTCTATGACGCTGCCTGCAATGAAATTGCATGCAAAACAATCATTATTCATCATCACTCTTTGGTGCTGCACGCACAACAATAAACAGTACGAGGTGCAGCCTAGAAGAGAGAAACCATTATTTTGTAGTCATCATTCATCGTTACTCTATATGCGGGGTGTGGCCTGCAAGTTAATCACCGCTATTCTACGATAAGACACGTTGGAAAATTATTATACATCAAATTTCTAAGGCTCCACGGTGCTGCCTGCCAGGCAGTCTTTATTCTAGCGTGCTGCCTCTTCACTCTGTGCTACTGCCTTCAAGACCACATCATTTTTTGGTGCTGCCTGAAATACAACCAGTATTCTTTTGGGCTGCTTGCAAGACAACCATTAAGTGTGCTGGCCACAAGAAAATCGTTATTCTGTAGTGCTACCTGCAAGACGACCATTACTCTGTGATGCTACCTAACAGAAAACCATTATTCTATGGCGCTGCCAGAAAGACAGTCACTATACTATGGTGCTGCTCACCACCATTATCTTATGGCGCTGCGTAAAGAAGAAAAAAGATACACCCGATAACGCCAGTGGAAACCCGTGAATTACTGCCCTCAACAGCAGAACCAGTCAACCGGGAGCAATTCTGCACTACCTTGGAAGCCTGTGATGTGTTGCTTTGGATGAGGACACGCAGAGGAAATTCCATTATGAAGGACAGAAGACATAAATGCTGCTCTTACGTCTGAAAAGAATGGCCTGTGTGTACCTGTGTCGTCCATTATTCCATGGGAGGGGGGAGCGGCAGCAACACACAGGCCAACAAAAAACAAAGAGGACACGAGGCTGTTCTCTGGCACAGGATGGGCAATGCGAGAGTAAAAATATCCGAGGCTCTCTTCCTACCAGAGGACGTTACTATTTGCAGAGCATGGGGAAAAACTGATAGGCAAATACAATCAGAAGGCATTTCTTTTTACAACTCAAAGCCTTTACGACGACATTCACATTGCTCATGTGGAAAAACTGATAGGCAAACATAATCAGAAAACATTTCTTTTTACAACTCAAAGCCTTTAAGACAACATTCACATTGTGTGTATTGAAGTCATGGATATCAAACGGAAAGAAGCTCACTTAGGAAAAGCTACTGTTTGACCTTCGTCTTTGTTTTTCCATCTTTGCTTCCTTTATTGATAAATGATGTAAAGGTCGGGTTACGTCATTCGTTGATTTCTGTACATTTCTTGCGACTGGTTGATAGACAGAGCCCTCGGAAACCAACTCTTAGTATATGAACGACGACCTTGAAAACAGTTATGTTCTTACTTGGCGCAGTGGGTGATGCTGTGGAAGTGCAGTTTCCACACAGGCGGGTTTCGGTCTGTGGGCCCTCGTTACACTTGCCGACGCACTCTGGGCTGCTCGTGCACGTTCTGCTGCGCATTGGGAGCAACCCTCACACTGTGACCAGTCGCTCCACGAGCTTTGGCACGGAGCTCCGGTAGCTACACACACACACACACACACACACACACACACACACACACACACACATGTTTGTTTATTAAGTGATATAATATGATATAATATATTTTATAATATAATATGATATAATATAATATAATACAATACCATATAATTATATATGTGTCTATAGATACCTCTCTGATATATATCATATATATATGTATGGCAGAGAGAGAGAGAGAGAGAGAGAGAGAGAGAGAGAGAGAGAGAGAGAGAGAGAGAGAGACAGACAGACAGACAGACAGAGAGAGAGAGAGAGAGAGAGAGAGAGAGAGAGAGAGAGAGAGACAGAGAGAGAGAGAGAGAGAGAGAGAGAGAGAGGTCGCGGTAGGCAAGTTCCAATATACACATCCTCTGCCATTTAAGCAATGACTATACAAGGATTTGAACAAAAAAGGAGCAGGGAGAATCGGGGGGTGAGGTGGTGTGGGGGTGGGGGTGGCCAGTCGGGGTCAGGGAGGACAGGGGAGTGGGTAAGCTGGATGAGAGAGTGAGGGTGAGGGTATGTGGAAGAGAGTGTTAAAGTGCGAATATCAAACCCTTCACTGACAGCAGATAAGATCAGTCTCTGACTGGTGAACAGAACCACTTGTTACTCCTGTCAAAAAAAAGTCGGCTTACGTTCTCTGGGTGAGACTTGCCAGCGGACCCTGCCTGGTGAATTATATTCAGTCCAGTGGCATCTAACAATCTACACCACGTGCCATTCTGTGCAATTCTCACCACCACAGGGAGTTCTTATCCAACGTTCTCCCAGAGCAGACAGTGAAAGACAGTCGGAAAATGGAAAGGTGTACAAAAATAATTCAACTGCACACACACACACAAAATCTAGAAGTAAAACTCTGACCTTGAAGTTGAAGGTCTGCAGAGGATGCGAGGGAAGTCAGACTATGCCAGCAGTGGTCAGCTTGACCGTTTCATAAACTAGGCAGTGTAGTTACATCAACGCCGATAACGACTTAAGACAGCGCCCCTTATCTCCAAAGACAGATGTGAAATTAACAGCATGATTACAAGCCCATTATATTATTCATAGGCATAGATGTCTTGCTCATAAAGTTATCGTTGCAATCGATGTCGGCCATACCTGTCCGAGAAATGCTATGTGCTTTGTTGAGACACAGTGCATCATGTCACTGAACAAACAGTGGACCGTGTAACTTAGGCAGCGTCTGATCGAGGTAAAAGGGGAAAAGGGAAAGGGGGGGGGCAGGACTAGGTATGGGACAGACAGCAAAGAAAGGAAAGGGGAAAGAGAAGACGAGAAGGAAGAGGAAACTCTAACGATGAGCGTGACGCTCTCGATGTCACGTTTAATAAGACATTTACCAGCAGAAATGTTGCAGTCCCATTGTGAACACTGCTTTCGTTTCGCAAACCCTTATTACCTCAGCATTTTTATTCTGAGATTTCTTCTTTTAAACAGCCAGCATACAGACTGATTCCCGTTGATGGACTGATCCTTGTGTCATCACACGAAACACAAACATCCCCACTGGGATACAGAGGAGGAGGAAGGAGGTTTCAGTACAAGCTGTATTCCACTTCCGGGAAATTCTCTGTTATTCAGTTCCTCTTTTCTATCTGTAGCGCTGTCAGGATAGCTGTCAGGATACTGTTCTGATCGCCTTGCTTGTGCTGGCTATAGATTGGGTGTTGAAAAGAGCTGTCCACGGGCAGGACATTCAATGGACAAACGAGCGGCACCTATCAGTTCTTGACATCGAAGATGATATCACTGTGCTAGCTGATTCGTGATCTTCCGACTCTTGTCGCTGGCGTCGGCAGAGTTGCGCGCAGTACTGGATTCTTCATCATCAACAGCCAGAGACCAAGAATACGCTGTCTGGAACACACACTCCTTTATTCAATTTACCTGTTGATCAGAGGGGCATAAGGTGGTGGCCAGGAGGACTTTAGTTTCCACTGCAGTTCTATCAACCACAATGATGATAGAGACAAAGAACTTATCTGCCGAAGGGCTATGGTGACATCCACATTCAACCAGTTCCTTAAGCTCTGAAGCATCAAATAATTATCAACGGCCATCAATACGCAACTGATTTTCTCTCCATCTCTTCACGAGACTACCACATTCGCCACTTGAACACTAGCCAAGATAAGAAACTGGACGCATTTAACCCTAAGTGCGTCAGCAAGGTACAGGTAGTCCAGTGGAATGCCTTAATCTTAAATGATAAAATCAAGAATCGGGTCTGACAAACTCGAGTATGAAGTTAAAATCTGCAAGCGGCGTCTGGGCTGGCTGGGCCACGTTGCAAGACTTCCGTCATCAAGAAGTGTATAACCAAGTCCTTCACCGAAAACCACTGGCTGGATGTTGGAGGAAAAAACAGGCCATGGCACCAGACAGTGGATAAGGATCCAAAGCCATCTGGCAGACGAGGAGGCAAATCCATTACACTGCCTGCCTTGTTTGTCTCATGTGCTGTATCGTGTTGAGCCGTCTACGTTTGTGCAGTTCACGTATGCTTTTTGAATTTCAAGCGAGGCACCTACATGTGTCCACCAGCTGTGACGCTTGCTGCTTGTGGTATACAAACTATAATAATCATACTTCTCTAACCTACATCATATCACAGCATGAAAACACGCACAAAACACTTTCAAATTCGTGCTGTATGGTTATTTTGGCAAGGGACATTGCTTTGCGACTTTTGTGTGATATTACAATGTACCAGCACTGGCGAGGCAAGACACTTACTAGTACACGCTCCTACGCAAGGCACATCGGAGATGCAGTCCTCTGGATAGCCGACGACGCTGCCCACCACCTCCTGGGTTATAAACCGTTTTTCTCCACAGTCCGCGTCGCATTCAGACCGGGAGGTGTTTGGACATTCATCACAGTTCTCCTTGGTGCACTCCAGGTCGTCGTTGCCTTGACACTTGCTGCAAGCACGCCATCACCATGCCCTTTGCCTCATTTGGTCACATACACATAAATGCATCTATAAAACACATACAGCCAAGTTTGAAAATACATTGTGTGCTTGTAAATAGTTAAATACCCGTGCACATTCAGAAAACAAAACAAACAAACGTGACTTGGGATCTTTTGTGTGCCTAGTTGTGAAGACTGTAATAAACTCTGTGTTACTGGACGCCATGCTACTATACTATTTGTTAATCCTATTTTGTAGGTTTTTTTTTCAACTGTGCACGGCTGACCTGCAACTGCGTCTCAGTCATGGGCCTATCTGAATGATCCACCAGATGCATCTGTTAGGGGGAGATACTGTGTACGGTGTGCGCCTGTCTCCAATTGAGTGGGAAAAGTACTGATGCGCGGTCAAGAAGAAACAACGTTGTGCTGATTAACACAGACCACTCTTTTCACACACTCGAATCTTTAAAAGGCGGGGAGGCTCAATGGTGCACACCGTGTGATGAGCCACTCATTGTAAAACGCGTGCTTTACGGTCACATCTTTTAGAAGGTTGGGAGGCTCAATGGTGCAGACTATTTGATGAGCCACTCATTGTGAAACATATGGTTCACAGTCTTATGATGAGGAGACTAGATGCAGCATATCGTGTGAGGAGAAACTCACTGCCAAAATGTGCATCACACACTTTTATTGTTTTAAAACGTTAAGAGGCTCGACGGCGCATACGAACCCCGAGGAATCACTTATTAGACATGAACACTTTAAACAGACCCTATGAATATGATCTTTAAGGATGTTCTCCCAGACGTGATATATTTTCATCTTATCCGAATCAGTGAGCGAGTTTTTGGAGCCTCCTTTTTTGCATGACCATGTATTTTCCTTATTTATAGCATTGTTTACACATTCTCTGTTGCCCCATTATTCACTCGTAGCACATATTTTTTTCCCAGATATATAATCAAAAAGGTCGCATATCTCCCCCTCTACCTTAGTGTTAAGGTATTGCAACCACTGACGTATAAACATATAAGTCAGTGAGGCAACCGGCGTTGGGGTCAGTTTTTTGTTGGTTGGAGCTACAGGCAACTGACCCATTCTGCACCTTCCTTTCAACATACCCTTAAGCTTCCAACGAATGTTTTAATCACTATCCCATTGCTGCCTCACATCTACATTTTGCCGAACATTACTTGTGGTTGGATTTTTTTTAATCATTCTTCTTATTTAATACTACACAACTTGATAGCATGGAATTTCTAACAAAATATTCCCTGCTATCTTTCCTCTATACTCCCACGTGCTCCTTCCTGTTCGGCGTCCCCCATCCCCTCCTCCTTCCGAACGCATCACGTTTCATTGACAAAATCCCACTTACTCCCCAACCACCATGCCCTGTCTTCACACCTGCTCTCCTGATGAATTGCCTTCACTTTACACCACTTTTATACATTGTCATTGTCAGGTTGGCAGCGATGTAGCAGTATTTTTCCTGCATCTTCACTGTCTGCTTTTTGTGACTCTTAAGAAGACGTGTTTGCTGTCTGTTCGATACTGCGTACTAAATGAACATTACTTTGCACCTTGATTTGTCGCTCATTTGTATTTTGCTTTGGGATCTATCGCTCTCCTGGCCAGAAGTGTTTGAACATAGTTATATGTCAACCAAAGAACTTTCGACCTCCTTACATGAAGGTAACTATCGAAATCAAGTTCTATGGGCTCGTGCTTATGGAGACGTGAGAGTGTCAACCTCTGAACCCCGAGCCTGCATAGTACTACCATGCCCGGCTGAAGCTGCTCATTTGATAGTTAAGCATAAATACAGACCCTGGACCCAACCACAGAGTCAAAAAACCACGGTCACAGAGACCGGACAAGGACCTACAATGGGGTAAAAGAAGCGAAAAGTAAGGGGACACTGAAGACAATGGATTCTCTCTCGTTTAAAAATGACCATGACAGAAAGTTCTGACACGACTCGGAGAGGATTCGAGGGAACAATGACCAAACACATCCAAAGGCTTGGAATCATGCCATAAATGAATGGAAATTCAGGCTGTTCGTCCTTTAGGGAGAAAAACGAACTGCTGAAAGCAGAGACACTGTATCGCTATCGAATGATCAGTAGTGTCCTGGGGTGGCCCGTTCTCACTCCATTTCTAACCCCACAACTCACATATAAATGTTATATACACACAAATGGGTTGATTTACATCCCCAGCAGAATAAACGTTCTACTGCCGGTGAAATCACGTGAAGATCAAGTTGACTATATTCCGGGAGATATATTGGAGACAACATTAAATTGATGTATTGTACAATATACTATTCGAATTCTGATAATATTTTGGGGTATGTTAATTAACCTGAACTTTGAAACTGTGTTTCACTCATTTTACTCTAAAATCTATGTTGTTAGAAACTTACAATTTAAGCATAATGCATTTAAGCGAATGGGTGAATTAAAGAAAAATCAAAAGTGTTAGTAAATGGCATAGCAGCAAGGTGGTATTCAACTAAGAATTTAGTTTAGTGACCACGTTTCACCGGGTTTATTGTGCGGTAATATTAGCAATCATGGTAAGAGCGGAAAATGAAATTAAAGAAAATACTCAGACTTAAGGTATCCCAATGTGTTTGATGACTGACTGCTTTTCAATGCTGTGGACAAAAGAGGCATTTAAGACGTCAGTTAAACGAAACACTGGATCAGTTTGGGAAAGTATTAGGGTTACTTCAAAAACAAAAATGACGTCGATAGTATGGTTTGGACAGAAACAGAAACCAAAGTTACACAACACCCACGACACATTCGCCTCACCCCTTACCCCTTCCCCCTTTCTCTACCTTGCCTCTCTCTCCCCCAAGAGAAAGAACAGGTAGAATTATCGCTTTGAACTGAAGACGTGAAAGGAAAGGGGCTGCAGGCAACGTTAAGCTTACCACTTGTAGCAGTAGCCAGTGACCGTAACGTTGGCCATGAGATAGGAGGTAGTGTCTAGCAGCACCTCCTCACCACTTTGTGTCACACCGAACGTTTCTTCAGCCCGGAGAGAAGCCCAGCAGTTTACGCACGACATCCATATTGACTTTACAAAGTTCGCCTGAAAACAAAACGGTGTACATGGGGTTGCTGTAAATATAGAAACACTAATCATTTCTTTTTGTTTGTATTTGCATAGACATAGTGTGTGTATTTTTTGTGTATACTATCTCCTGTCACTTGTTAGTGGCACGGATCTATCTCCGCTCCTCCCGTCCACTGCAAAAATACCCACACCCAATATTCGTCCAGCTGCAACCCCGATATTAACAGACCAAAGGTAGCTAT
This sequence comes from Conus betulinus, assembly GCA_016801955.1. Taxonomy (NCBI): domain Eukaryota; kingdom Metazoa; phylum Mollusca; class Gastropoda; order Neogastropoda; family Conidae; genus Conus; species Conus betulinus. Next base: position 367,275 of record JADBJO010001123.1, read on the forward strand.
CCACATATGGCAATACGCCAGAGAAATTATATACTACTGCTGAATTTTTCCTGTGCTGTCCAGTAAAGCTGGTCTGACTCAGCTTGTACAGGCCACCACATACTAAGCAATGTAGTTAGTTAGGTAGGCCGATCTCCGGATCGAGCCTCTGTGACGTACTCCTTCCACCTGCTCCCGTCAAGCATAGCTGCCTTGATCTCATCGATGTTTTCGAGGCCAGTGTCCCTTTTGAGAAGATCAATGAAGTCTGTTGTCTTCCTTCCCCTGTTCGCTCTCTCTCCAGTTGGCTGCCACAGTACAAGTTGTGAAGCAACTTCCTCTGGATGTCGCATACAGTGACCGGCTAGGCGAAGCCTACGTGTTCTTGTCACTAATTTTTGGGAGGTATCCATACAGCTCTTCTTAAGTCATGAGCTGTTTCCAAGATTTAATGCCATCCTCAACATGCAAGTGTACGTCCCATCAAGACTCTTTTCCATCTGCTTTGTTAAGGTCCATGTTTCCGAGTTGTAGAGCAACACAGACTCGACAGTGGATATAAACTGACGAAATCTTTAGTTCTTTTTTCAGGTTAGAAGTCTTCAGTTTGTGACATGCAGACCAAGCAAGGGTTTTTTGAACATGGATATCTTTCTGACTGCTCTCCATCCATCCGCCCAGATACTTGAAATTGGTGACTTGCTCGATGTCTCCCCCACTGATAGATTTCATATCGTTTTCAATGTTAAGCACTGTGAGTGTGCGTCATTGTCTGAAAAGCTTTAACACCTCTGTACATCGTCGATCCACTTGACCCTGCCAATAACAGAGAGTTCCAGATCACGTTTTTCTTTCTTCTTTTTTTTTTTTTTTTTTTTTTTTTTTTTTTTTTTTGGCAACGTGTATGGCAACGGGTAACATCACAGGAATATGCAATTTACGTCACCCGCCGCGCTCGCCGTACGATGCTGGTCTCGCTACGCAACACGTTGTCTAGAATGGAGTCTACACGTCGTGCACACCACAGTTAAATTTTCTTTAGTCTATCGCTCTTTGTGCATAACAAGAAATGAATACGTACGATGTCACTCTGAAACTGAACGCATGTATGGGGCTGAAAAGTGTGTTTTACTGCATTTTGAATCACAGCAAGACGAGCAGACAGTGTGGCGCTTGTTTCAAGTTTCTGTCTAAACCAAGTCAACCCAACATCTGTACTTCTTCCTGATCGGGCAGAATGCTGTTGTAATGCTGAAAAACGGACGCATTGGGGGTTTGCATGATTTGCGTGATATGTGGTTTATTTCCGCATCGTTTTTTTCACTTGTATTGGTAGTCACTGCAGGTTTATGCTCGTGTAGAGAGACTCAGCATGTGGGCAATGTTGGGTGTTGGAAGATGGTGTGCATGTGGGTTGGCGTCCATTATTATGTGTGTATGATATATTCTGTGTGGTTTGTTCTGTCTGTCTGTCTGTCTGTCTCTCTCTGTTGTGTGTGTGTGTGTGTGTGTGTGTGTGTGTGTGTGTGTGTGTGTGTGTGTGTGTGTGTGTGTGTGTGTGTTGTTGTTGTTGTTGTTGTTGTAATTGTTGTTTTTCCTACGCTAAAGTAAATTCGCAGCAACTCATCATCTGATGAATAGGTCATCGACTAGTCAATATCAATTGATTTGCATAGGAAAAGTAGCGCACAGTTGAGTGACTAAAAACTGCCTTTCGTTCAATTTATAACTCACTGTGGACAAACAGCGATAACATTTCATAGAAAACTTACCAGTCATGTGCAGCCATAAATTTGTGTCTGAGGTTTCACGTTAAACTTTAACGGTATGAGAAACGCTTGAAAATGGCTTTCATTTAATATGGGGCATATCCTTTTTACATTCTTCCCGTTCCCGTTGCGCTTGCTGCCAACTAAGTGGCTTTTTCCAAGACGCTTACAGGTAACGTCATACGCTACACGCTCACCTTGTCGTTCTCGTTTCCCTTGTTTTGTCTTGTGAAACCCTTTGACACAGCTTTACCATGAGCATTTGCAGAGAAGAATCAGAACGGAAGAACCCACACATACCACAAATGTAGGACAAGTAGAATCACATAAACTGAAGCTTTTTTTTTTTTTTTTTTTTTTAAATGGTGATAAATGCGAATTTTCGAAGACGATGCTGTAAACTTTCATTCTAGTCTGAGGCTACATGACAGGCTGTATCATACATGCTTCCTTGTAGTATATTGTCTGCGTCAGCGTGGTAAGAAAAACGGACACACTGAGCTTCTCAATGCTGACTGCTTTAAAGGAAATATTTTAATGTCAGCATCTTTGATTTGCTAGAATGTTAACTACTTTGCCTGGAATACTGCAGCTTCTTCTTCTCTCTCTTGAGTATTTGGTGCTGACCGCATCTACGGGAACACGATAGAATGTAGGCATTTTCTTTGAAATGCGCGTTGGTGATGGCATTTACGGGAAGATGTGGCATGTCAGTAACTTCTTTGAGGTGCTGTTGGCCGCATTTACGGGGACACGACATAATGTAAGCAACTTCTCTGAGTTGCTTGCTACAGCCTGCATTCGCAGGAATACTGTAGACTGTAGCATCTCAGCGGTTCCTTGGAATTGCCTGGTGCTGACTGCATTCACCCAGAGGCAAATCAGAGGTTTGTAGGAGTTGCCTTGTGTTGGCTGCATTCACCCAAAGACTTTAGCATATCAGCAATTTGTACAGTGACTGGTGTCGACTGCATTCACCCAAAGACTGTGGCATATCAGCGGTTTGTAGGAGTTGCCTGGTATTAACTGTATTCACCCAAAGACTGTAGCATATCAGCGGGTTTGTAGGAGTTGCCTGGTATTAACTGTATTCACCCAAAGACTGTAGCATATCAGCGGTTTGTAGGAGTTGCCTGGTATTAACTGTATTCACCCAAAGACTGTAGCATATCAGCGGTCTGTAGGGAGTTGCCTGGTATTAACTGTATTCACCCAAAGACTGTAGCATATCAGCGGTCTGTAGGAGTTGCCTGGTATTAACTGTATTCACCCAAGACTGTAGCATAAGCGGTCTGTAGGAGTTGCCTGGTATTAACTGTATTCACCCAAAGACTGTAGCATGTCAGGCAGTTCTAGGAGCTGCATGGTGACGACTGAATTTACACAAAGACTGGCATGTCAGAGGTTTCTTGGAGCTGCTTGGCGTTGACTGCGTTCAGGGGAAGACTGTAGTATGTCAACAGTTCTTGGGCGTTGTCTGCGTTCACAGGCATAAAACAGCTTGCTAGTATCTCCTTTCAGTTCTTCGGTGCAGACTATATTCACAGGAACAAGGCTGCATGACATCAACATCCTCAAGTTACTTCGTGTAAGATCGCATTTACAAAAATGTGATAGCATGCCACATATATGCAAACGTTTCCGAATACGCTGGCTAAGACATGTAAATACATACGAATCTCTTTTTAAAACATATGAATCTCCCTCTCTCGCTCTGTGTGTGTGTGTGTGTGTGTGTGTGTGTGTGTGTGTGTGTGTGTGTGTGTGTGTGCGCGCGCGCGTATGTGTGTGTGCATGCGTATACGTGCGTGTGCGAGTGCGTGTTGCGTGCATGTGTGTGCACGCGCATGCGCGTATGCATGCATGTGTGTATCTGCATGTATGTATGCACGTGTGTGTGTGTGTGTGGCGTGTGCGTGTGTGTGTGTGTGTGTGTGTGTGTGTGTGTGTGTGTGCATGTGTGTGTGTGTGTGTGTGTACGTGTGTGTGTGTGTGTGTGTGTGTGTGTGTGTGTGTGTGTGTGTGTGTGTGTGTGTGTGTGTGTGTGTGTGTGTGTGTGAAATGAGTAGGGTGACATCAAAGTAATAACTACCAGTTCTATACTTAGTACGGAAAGTAATGAGGTGGAAGTCCGATTGAAGTCAACGTTCTCTTTTGTTTTGTTATGTATAAAAAAAAAAAACAGCATGTCAATTCTATATCTCTCTCTCTCTTCTCTCTCTCTCTCTCTCTCTCTCTAACAAGGTAACACCGTGTTCTATTGAGAACGCTTTGAGTTTTAATGAAATGGTGCTCAAGAAATATATATTGTGATCAAGATAATGATGATGATGACGACGACGGCAACGGAGGTGATGGCGAGTTACTGCAAACATATGGAAACATGTAACCAGTGCAAACATCGGTGGACGTTCCAGACTGGAAGGGAAGAACCAAAAGATCAATAAGACATTATTTCGTTCAAGCCGATTAAAGACTCACCGGGAGAATGAGTAATTACTTGTGGAAAGATATAATGTCTTTATTGTTTGTCAAAGTTTCTTACTGGAACACATTTTGACTCATTCATATGTATGATCGCACATAAACATACACACGCGTGCGCGCGCGCACGAACACACATGCATGCACATATGCATACACGCACTCATGCAAACAGGAACATACACGAGAGAGAGAGAGAGAGAGAGAGAGAGAGAGAGAGAGAGAGAGAGAGAGAGAGAGAGAGAGAGAGAGAGAGAGCAGGCAAGAGGCCTACACAATCCCTGTTAATGTTTACAAGCGCACATACGCCGAACTCACTTCTTGGCACTGTGCACACTTTGAACTCATCCACCGTGATTGTACCAGACCCTCCAGCCTCCAGAATGAATCGAATACTAATCTCTCCAGCAACGAACTCCGTGTTTACGAACTCAGCGAGCTGGCCTGGCTGGATTTTAGAATCCTGCGACACACACACACACACACACACACACACACACACGGAAGACCTTAAATTGAAGAGCAACAACAACAACACACACACACGTACACACACACGCGCGCACGCACGCACACACACACATACATACACACACACGCACGCGCGCACACACAGAGACACCTATTCCGCGTAAAAAAAGCGCCCCCCTCCTCTTACGCGTATGCAAGCGCGCATATGTTCGAGCACACACACACACACACACACACACACACACACACACACACACACACACACAACACACTTCAAAAAATTATGACATAACAAAGCCTTCTCGTTTCATCGACGACAAAAGTATTTTGTCACTCTGTTTCACTCTGTACAGGAAATAAAACGATGTCTTACTGTCACCATCGTTTCTATTTTTCTCAGAGAGCTATAAACAAAATAAATAAAAATCTCTCTGTCAACATGGAACATCATACAGGCTTTTCTTCTCCTTTTTTTTTCTTCCTTTTTGAAACAAAAACGACCACGCGCGTCAATTGTCTTCGTTTTATTGGCATTTGCAGGAATCCTTAAGATACTCTCTTGTTTGAAGTTTTCATGCTTTTGATGGTTCCTCCGATGCAGAACAAGTCATGTGCGTCGCGTAACTGATTTAAAAAGTTTTTTGAAAATACCGTAAGGACATCTTGTTTCACGCCACTGGAGTTTTTTTCTTTAAGTTTGTTAGAGTCGCCATATCATGCATGTTTTTTTTTTAAAGATTATATGATTACTGAACGAGTTTTTTTCTTTGAGTTTGTTATGAGTGGTGATGTCATGTAAGTGTCTCTTTTTCATTTCGTAATTACTGACCGAGATGTATTTTTAACAACCATGTACAATTCCGTGCATTCTTGCCTGATACCAGTATCTCCTGAGTTTTCTACTTACTTTCCTGATTACAACCTTCTTTTGACTAAGCCTCCTCCTGAAACCATTGAATAAAATTCCTTTATACAGTCGTTCACGAACACTTCAAACAGTGCTGAATATACTTGAGATGTCTTTGAATAAACGTTGCTCTGTGTGATCCGCGATAACAAGTCTAGAAAGTGTTGCGATTTGTGATTTAGTTTTGACAGCTGGTTTTAACTAAACCTGTATGGTGACATCGTTCTACAACTTTTCAGTCACGTACTTGAAGCACTCTTGCAATGTTCCTGTTAAGCCACTCTTTCCTGAATAACAAAACTGAAAACTTCTTTTTCTATTAGAATTTTACTACACACTTCTTTTTCATTTTTAACTTTATACTGTGTTTTGCTATGGTTGCATCATTGTTAGCACAATGTGAGACTTGTCAATATTAACTGACTGGTTTATTATTGCATGGTTTCTGCAGTTAGTTTAGCGCACCATGCAATTTATTATCATCATCATAGTTATTATTATTGTTATTATCATTATTGCGCGCCGTTGTTATAAAAATATCGTATTGCATGTATTTTCTTTTTTAGAACTTGTACCACCGGTACGAACAAGAAATGTAAGACGACTGCAAGTTCAGAGTTGTACGCCGCCATGATAAGTTTGACAGCGATACAATTGAGGCATCACTTCAATTCTTTAAAAGAAAGTTGTGAAGTTGTATGCAGTATTTTCTTTAACTGTTAGGCTATTTGCTTTACTGCGCTTTCTCAACCAGATTTACCTTTCCTGCATGTATCACAATATATTACATGATGTCTTCTGTTTTACCACTTTATTCCACTTGCAGCTGCGTTTCAACGTTTGCTTTTCCCTAAGATCATCACCAGCAAAGTTCACCAAGATCCACAGCGATTTCAATTTGATAGTAGTATTTGAAGTGGTAGGCGCATTCTCGGAAGCCACACTCGTCTCATTCCTTGCTTTGGATTCTGAAAACAGGAAAGCAAAGCTGCATGTTGTTGTCTCTGGCTTGTTCCTTCCATGATTGTCCAAGTCCTGGACCAATGCACATTATTTCCTTGGCTGCCTAATGTCACGGGTTTGGAGGACTTCAAGTGTTGTCAGGCATGCTGCAACCTGATCTAGCTTGTGTCTGACCTGAACTGAACGAAGGACAACCAAGCGACACGTAGTTTTAGTTGGTGTGTCCTGTGATGTGTTTCCATTACTTCACTTCTTCGTTTTGCATCCTTTCTAATTTCAGGAGATTATGCTGGGCCAGTGTTATGCGCCCTAAGGAACAGTTACACTGAGGAAACCTGATAAGTACAGGGTTTTTGAATCACCTAAGGTATCAGTATTTTTTTTTTTGCTGCCAAACAGACCCTTTTTGGACTTGAGTATAATGTTCCCAAAATGCTTTCAAAAAGGGAGGATTCTATCTAGCTATGATTACGTTCTATGCGTTTATCTACTGTAGATATTCTGCTTAAGAAGAATGATATGGCTGTTTTTTGTTCACGGGTGATCTTTTCCTGGTTTCTATATTAACGTAGGCTTCCAACGTTCTGAAGTTGTGTTCGTTGACGGAAACCAATGATAAAATTTGCCCGTTGTCTTGTTGTCGAGAGTTAACAGCAGTGTCTGGACTTTTGTTGGGCTAGTGGAAAATCCGCTTCCTTGAAACCACCGAGTAATGTTGTTCAACGTCTTCCGTACTGCAGCCGTTGTATCTACAAATGTCAACACTCGAGCAGTGCAATTTTCGTTGAGATCTGCATGCGCATAAACAAAACAGGGGAGAGTGATGAACACTGAGTCCCATGGACAGTATATGAGGTTCAGACACTGAGCCATCAATCATGGTCGACAGTTCGTTCCTGACATCCTGCGCAGTTCATCTTGTCAGCGTTGTGTAAATGCCATGGTAAAGAAGCAGTTCTGCGAGACGTGACAACTAGACTTTTTTGTAAACATCATCTAGGTCCATTATCATTGCTAGAATTTATATCGTTCTTTGGAGACCCTCATACACGTCACTGGCGAAACTGACTACATTTCCTATGAATTTTCATCTCTTCTGTGCCCACCTGGACTGGAGTCAGGATTTGTCCATTTTTTAAGGTAATCGCTAGGTTTCTTGCTTTGGTGCATTCGGTGAGTTTATTTCCTATTTCGCATAATAAAAATGCATTGGTCACTCAGGTCATAGTGTTCCTTTCTTGCGTTTAATAGAGGCTTTAGGCAACTGATTTTCTGGTGCTCTTGGACACAATCCTTACAAAAACTCTCTCTTGGTAGGACCTAAATGTTGTCTTCTTCTGAAAGATGCTTTATTCTGTCTAATATACTTTGTCTCGGCCCAGTATAGAATACTGCTCAGTCCTTTCAATCAGGTCTATTTCAAAATCTAGACCACGGCAATATTTTCACCTTTCTCTTTGTCAAATCCTCAAAGGGTTAAAGTCTCTCTTACCAAGTTGTTATTGGGTTCTATTCTACACAAGAGGCTGACCAAGAGCTTCACAGCAGGCTTTGTTTTCTGATGTATCTGCTACTCTTTGACTTTCCTAGTATATTTACTCTGTTGTTGTCATGATGGAATGAGTTCTTTTATTCGATTTGTTTTCCTTCCGATGAGTCTTGTGTGCTACATTAGACAATGGGGTGATCACAACCATGATGCAAGAGAGAGAGAGAGAGAGAGAGAGAGAGAGAGAGAGAGAGAGAGAGAGAGCGAGAGAGAGAGTCATTATCAACTATGTTATCAATGCAATAAGCCAGCATGTTAGACTGAAGTGAAATGACAAGGGAAAAATGAAAACTTAAGTTTGCTTCACATGCCAAGCACATTCTTCTGAGATACGGTAAAATCACCATATGGTCAGACACAACTCCATTGACGTTGACCTCATTTTCAGCCGAGTGTTACAGCACCTTGTGACGCAGCTAGTAAAGCTGACCGTCAAGCCCTCAAAAACATGTACTTTAAATATGTCCGCAATATTGAGAGGAGAGTATCGAAAGATTTAAATCGTGTTCTGTTTAGGTCTGCTACTCTTAGCCATATGTCTTATGGGGTTACTTCTCTTCTGCTCCTTGGTAAACTGGCGCATGATTTCGCCGACCGATTCAATAATCAACTCGATCACACAGATTAACGTGTACGAAGATCGACGAACATAATGAACTGCAGGTATGTGAACTAAGCTGAAACGTATCCGAGTACACAACATCAACAGTTCATTAAGTAACCGTACAGAGTCGAGTATCTGCATGTATAATTATTGTCCAATTTGTCATATTGTATGAGGATTGAAGCCTAGTTGCTCATGGCTTAAATCTGAACGTCGTCAAAGTTTCATATATGCGGATAACCTGCAATGGCGATAGGTTCTTCATCTGAATCACTGGCATCCTTGCTACTGTCTCCCCGTTTATACAGATTGCGCACGCATGACGCAAGGTTAAAGATTAGAGATGAAAATGATGAGTTCAAGGTTTGTCTTTCGTGCTAACAACCCATGTGTGCAAAACAATGATATCTTCAATATTTGTACAACGATATTGATTAGCTGAACGTTTGCTTGCCGCGTAAAAGAACATTATGAACATCAAGGCAACATCGCAAGAAAACTACGCTTATTCGTAATGATCTACAAGCAACTTACCCCAGCCTTTGGTTGCACCAGAACAGGCTCGTCGCCTACCTCCTCCACAAGTGTAATCACGGCGTACTTGAAATCTCCAACGAATTTGACCTTATCCAATGAGCCATCGTGTGGCACGATGATGTTCAGGATAATGAAATCTCCCACATCAACGTACTTGATGACGAAGTCGTTCACACTGAGCTGGCCGGCAGGGTTGTCGCCCTTCACACGAACAGACCCGTCGGACACGAGGAAGGAGCCCGACTCGGTCATGTCTTGACAGCCCTCCTCGCCCGCTGCAATCCAAGAAACATCTCCCCTTTTTCAGTGTTTCCTTGGAGTTAATAGACTGTGCTCTCCACACAATTCTGCTGACCAGACAGAGAACGTCTTTATTGCATAGGAAAACAAAATGTCGGTCAACGAAAACAATCATAATAATAATAGTAGTAGCAATAAAAACGATTATGATAATAATAATAATCGTAATAATAATGATAATAAGTACTTAACCTTCCTGACCACAGTTTATAAAACACATTTTTATCTTGTTTGCATCGACAACAAAATGACTGTTAAGCGCTAAAAGATGATTTAGAAAACAAGTTTTTTGTGTGTGTGTGTGTGTGTGTGTGTGTGTGTGTGTGTGTGTGTGTGTGCATGCATGCGCACACGCGCGTGTGTGTGTGTGTGTGTGTGTGTGTGTGTGTGTGTGCGTGCGCATGCGTGTGTGCGCGCGCGCGCGAGTGCATGTACGTATGCAAAACATGTAAACTTAGAGTACTGTTGTTATCATACCTGATCCAACATGACAGCGCTAAAAAAAGAGAGAGAGACACCAATCTGGGACGGTGTAAAATATAATGGCAACAGATTTGTGGATCTGGAAATATATAGGCCATTACACGCATTGCACAGGCTAATTACATTTATTTCAAGATCGTTAGTGATGATCATTAAAAAGTAAGGAGCTTTCAACTAGATTCCTGATTTTGCACTCCTTATCTCCAATATGGCTAGTATAAACTACCCTCTATTGTTTGTCTTCCTCTCCTCAGCAAATACGAGCGTGTGTGTGCGCGCATCGACGCCACATACATTCACACGCGCACAAGTAAGCGCATACATACTTTTTGTTCTATATCGTGCCCTGTTAATGCTGTTTACTACACCCCACCCCTCTCCATTTTCCTCCTGTTCCCCTACAGATCGAAGGCAATACACTGATTACAGTTATTTTTGTGTAACATTGCCGAGCAATTCCTTTCCTTTATAGCTCCTTTTTGTCGCGTGCTCGTGGGAAACACATTCACGGAGATATTTTTTTAATGCTTTTGTTTGTCTCCCTTCACTGAGGGATGTATACTGGATTATATTAGGCTCGGGGAGCGGAGATGATGATGGTGGTGGACAGGGGAGGTGGGGAAGTATAAGACTGCTGTTAACGTCGTGTTTTAATAGCATTTGAAAATGATATATTTTGTGTTTTTTCTACATGAATCATGTTACATGTTGTGTAATATGTGACCTGCACAGTTCGTACGCTGTATGGGTCATTTTGTACTTTTTGATCGCCACGCTGATCAGAGGAAAACTTTTAGTCTTTTTTGTTTTTTTCTCCTCGACATGATATAGATTGCTCTGAAGAATGTCTTTCTCCTTTCGCCTTTTTCTTTGTCTAACTGTATGGACTTCACTTCAGTCTGAAATTGTACGGAGGAATCCTCTTTCAAGATGTATTCTATGGTATTAATCACTGAGCAAAGAACCGAGAGTGGGGAAGCTTTGACTGTGCATCTGACTGCCTCTATCGAGGAGCTGGGCATCTGTGATTGTTTCTATTTTATTTTTTTTCTTTTTCTATGTGATTTATGGTATTACACAATCTATAGCACTGTAACAAACATGCAACGTCTATTACTAAAAAGACGAAGGAAGGAAAGGGATGGTGAATATGATTTCTATTTGAAAAGTAAGAAAGGGAGAAAGAAAATTATTATTCATTATACTGACCGAAAAAAAATGGCTAAAGAAGCATTTTACTCAATTTGCCTTCTCCTTTTAATCTTTGTCATTTTTCAAGTTTTCTTGAATTTGTTGGTGTTGTTATTGTTGTTGTTGTTGTTGTTGTGTGTAAATGTGTGAGACTTGCAGAAATACGGCGTTTATTAATGAATTTGCGTATTGTCCTCTTTCTGCGCGACCTGTAAGCTCTAATGACTTGATTAGTAATTCAATTCATTTCAAAATACTAAGAAAAGGAACATCTAAGGAGACAAAGCCGTCATTAAAAAATGAAAACGATGTTAAAAATGTGTTGAAACAACATCTGAAAAAAAAAAAAAATGAAATTCACTACGTTTTGGTCTCGCTGTACTTCAGTATCACCACTTGTGATAGTTACTCACAGTGCTGCACACGCCTTTTCCGTCGGCCCCAAACAAAACAAATGAAAAACAAACGACCCAACCGCCTTCTCACAAACAAAATCGAATCTCTTTTTTCACCTTTTGTACTCTTTCTCTCTCTCTTTTTTTTTTTTTTTTTTTCTTTTGACACAAATTCGTTGTCTAGTGTTATTGAATATTTTCGTAACTGACAGTGCTCACTACTATGTCGGTAACCCGCCCCCCTCCTCCCCCTCCCCGTCATCCACTTCTCTCAGTCCGCCTCTCCTTCCTTTTCACTCTCTCTTCACTTTTTTTACTGAACATGAGAGAGAAAGAGAGAAAGAGAGAGAGAGAGAGAGAGAGAGAGAGAGAGAGAGAGAGAGAGAGAGAGAGAGAGAGAGACAGACAGAGAGACAGAGAGACAGAGAGACAGAGAGAAAGAGACAGACAGAAGAGAGACAGAAAGAGAGACAGACAGACAGACGGACAGAAAAAGAAAGCCAGCTAGCCAGCCACACACACACACACACACACACACACACACACACACACACACACACACACACAGAGAGAGAGACAGATAGACAGACAGACAAATAGAAAAAGAAAGCCAGCTAGCCAGCCCAGAGAGAGAGAGAGAGAGAGAGAGAGAGAGGAGAGAGAGAGAGAGAGAGAGAGAGGAGAGAGAGATTGGAACGGTACATAATTAAAGAGAAAACGTTATGAATAATATCTGTTGTGTCAAAGCAAAAAAAAAAAAAAAAAAAAGGTGATTCTGCAAATCATGTGTTTTACACATCTGTACACATATTCCAAAACATGTACATTTGTGCATTTCCGAAACAAGAGGCCAGTACTATTTACCTGTCTATTGATATATAAATATACATCTATTGTGCTAATCCATTTACCTGTCGTGGACTGTGGCGGCGGAGTGGTGCCTGGGGTAGCGGTGGGTGGTGGTGATGTCGGAACTGGAAAAAAAAAAAGTAAAAGTGTTTTTAAATATCACCCTTAAGACTACACTGGTTCGCATGTCACTCGTCTACATGAGCTGAACTTAAAACAGACAGAAATATTGAAATCTGAATTTCTTTCTCTCTTTGTTGTTGAACGTTAAAGCTTCGAACAGCAATTTTGTGGCCGTGTGTTGAAGCGCTTGAGTTTTTTTTTTCCAGAGGTTTATACTGTGTGAGGTGCAGACTGCATTAAAATAAATTCACTAACAACAGTGGACAAAAAGTAACCACTCACAGCATTCGATTCACCATACTCCGCCCACATTCAAATTACTTATAGATATTCAAATTGGATTTTGAAATATTACAGTTATGCCCAATCTGTGTACTGTATGTTTTACAAGAAAAAAAATGAAAAGACTGAACACTCAGAAGTGTGTGTCACCTCAAACTTGTTCTGTGCATACTTATGTATATGCTTTCTTTGTGGCCATCGCCGTTCATAGGCATACGTGAAACTGATTTCATCAGTCCTATGATGGCTGGACAGTGTCCTGCGGATAATGACTGATTTTTTTCCTAGCTGTCTTGTTTTGATGTCTTCCAATGGTGCGTGCTCCGTACGACTCATTCCAGCTTTCCAAGCCACACCCAGGTTTGAGCTATCGCATCCATAGCACCAGCAGTCCTCAAGGAGCAATAAGTATCAAATCCTCATGAGACAGCCCACTAGGAAAGACACTGCAATACTGCAGTGGCACTTCGCTGGTGTTCGGTAGCACCTGTTTTCATCAGCCTACATAGGACAGTGCCTACTAACCCCGGGCTGAAAACAATAACTGCTACGTTGCGGAACTAGCGTCAATGAACGCCACTATGTCCATCCAACTGACGCCATTGACACAAGCTTACTATGGGCACGGGCCTGGCGATTTGAATAAAAACTGCAATCATCAAAAGAACTGAGAAGATGAAGATGAAGCTATGGCATCCTATTCTGGTGAGAGACTGCGTGAAACTGTTGTACTCTACACAACCTTTCAAAATGAGGATATCCCAGCTTCAACTAGACCTCAAAGTTACAACCACCACTTCTGATTCACTGCTGACCAGGAAATTAGAGAAATACCCCCCCCGCAACGCATCCTTAAGTGGATGAAATTTGATTGTGAGGTTCTGATCTTCCCATGTGATGCTACAGCATAGTCCGTAAGGCGTTTTTTTGGACTTGAACATGCTTGAGAACCGAACGTTACGCTGTCTAGCATCTCAGGATCATCACCATCATTTGCATCTATTACTCACTTCATAGAACAGTCTTTCCTGCGGGGTAATTACGATACTTAGGTGTTCCTAAACAGAAAAAAGATATTTGTCTTACCATCTTCCCGTACAAAAATTCCATCATAGAATGTGATCGAATTATGTTTTTGTGTGTGTTGGGTTGGAAGGAATGTTCCTCTAAAAACACAAAAGGTAGGTCCAAACGACACGGAGGCAATGTCACAAAACACACACACACACACACACACACACACACACACACACACACACACACACACAAAGCCCTCAAAATTAGAATAAACAACGAAACACGCACCTTGTGAGCATGCTGTCAGTTGTTTCACCTCAATCATAGCAGCCATATCAGGGTCCTTAGGGATGGCTGTGATATGTATTTTTTTCACCAGTTTTGAACCTCCATTCGAGAGCAAATTGAAATGATCACTTTTTACGTGTCTGATCTGTGGACAATACACACATTATGAAAATAAATCTTTTACGCATTACGCATTGAATCAGCAAAAAGAGTGACATACTGAATGATTCTTTTGAAAGTTTATTCTTAAAGTAATTTTGGAGAGAGAGAGAGAGAGAGAGAGGGAGAGAGAGAGAGAGAGAGAGAGAGAGAGAGAGAGAGAGAGAGAGAGAGAGAGAGAGAGAGAGAATGCAGAGAGAGAGAGAGAGAATGCATAACTCACCCGATAAAACGCATGTTTTTTTTAAGTAATACATTAAGTGCCCGTCTTTTGAACACTACACTTCATTGCCTCAAAAGATTAGACTCAACAACGATTAGTAATCCACATTTACCTTAATTTAACTCTCCTCCTCTGAGCAGACTACACTGTCATCAATTCCTTAAAAGGGATTTGCAACAAAACCGATCTGGCTATATATCTGAAGCCAATGGGACTAAAATTAACAGAAATTTAAAACAAAGGTAGTAATCTGAATTTAACTAACATGTCTCATCGCCGTGGTTACGCATCATACAGAATAATAGAGAACATTTATCATGCAAGGTTTAAAAAAAAACTACACATAACTATGGAATCAAATAACAATTTAAAACAAAAAAAAAAGAAAAAAAAAGAAAGCATTTACATGTCATGTCAGAAGTCCTCTTTACCTATTCTGCACTGTGAAATACGTGCTTGTAATAATGCCATTCAGTATTAAGTTGGACACGGTTTTGGTCAGTTTTGCATAGCATAACTCTGTCATGAGGCCTGAATTCAACTGATTTTGAAAAAGGATAACATACATTGGCATGAATCACTTTGTATCTATAAATCTGTAAATAAATCCAGAACACCCCAGTCGTATTTGTCCTCACCAGACGATTCTCGATTACGTAAGAATTTCATTTCGGTGGAACTGAGAATTTTCAAAGAGTGTTGGACCAATATCTTTGCATCATAACATGGAAAAAAGAGAAAAAAACCCTTCCAAAATAATGTAACTGATTCAGTTATGTCCACACTATTTACAACACTCGTTGCGAGGATTCTGCAGCCACCTCAGGTGAACGACGTATCATTATCATTTTTTATTATTTCCATAAAATTTGACAAACGCCGTCTTCTCAGAATGTTTCTGACCATTAAAAGTAACAGAATGATTTCGGACTATTTTGTTTACGAATCTCGTGAAAACGTTCATCCTCTGTACACACTCTTAAGGTTCTAATGCACATGGCACATTGATATCACCATCCTCATTTCTGAGGGCTTATCATGATATACTATTCATGAGACTGCATAGTATTTTAGAAACCAACGTTCCTGTTTACCCCTAACTTTCATACTATCTCAAGATACTGTCCTCTGTAAGACACACACAGTCAAAGCAAGACTTAGAACGATTAAAATGCATTTTGATACTCCGACAGAGAGCTAAGTGAAACTCTGAAAGCACTACTTCCGACAAAACTACGAAATGAAAACGGCCGTCTTTCCAACTCCTGCTTCATCGACGAAAGTCACATGAGCATAAATCAGGACGCTTTGCTCATCAAGGTAGGTCTTGGCGACTGTAGAACAGTGGAGACTAGCGTTGTCGTAATATAGCAAGATCTATTGGTGGCAACAGCTGGGTGCTGACCACGCCCGGACTTCAACAACATCGTAAAGAATGTCCCCACATAGTATACAACTGCACGTGTAGATTTGTGAGGCAAAATAGTATTGATGATAGGGCAAAGGTCCTAAGAGAAAAGTCTCTTCAGAGTCTACCATTTAAAAGGTATCCATTAGCGATCACACCGCACAGGATCTCTCAGTGGCATTTGGCTAAAAAATATTGAATATGTTAATCGACACAGTTAATCTCATCGAGCGCGCGCGCACGTGAGTCCACGCGTGTGTGTATGTGTGCGTATATGTGTGCGCGCGCGCACGCGTGTGTGTGTGTGTGCGCGCGTGCAAAGGAGAGATGGAGAGAGAGACGGGGGAGGGGGGAGAGAGAGAGAGAGAGAGAGAGGGGGGAGAGAGAGAGAGAGAGAAAGTGTGTGTGTGTGTGTGTGAGAGAGAGAGAGAGAGAGAGAGAGAGAGAGAGAGAGAGTGCGCGCGCGCGCGCGCGCGCGTCTTAATCTTTCTTTAACGAATGGGGGTATCTTTTTTCAGGCCATGAACGCATCCCCACATAGTATATACAGTTTTGCGGCTCTGGATTACTTTTGGGACAGAAACATGGGAGCCTCCTACTAGTCCGTACTATAGGCAAAGTTTGTTCATGGGAACCTCCTACAGTCGGTACACTATAGTCAAAGTTTGTTCATGTGAGCCTCCTACCAGTCCGTACACTATAGGCAAAGTTTGTTCATGGGAACCTCCTACCAGTCGGTACACTGTAGGCAAAGTTTGTTCATGTGAGCCTCCTACCAGTCCGTACACTATAAGCAAAGTTTGTTCATGTGAGCCTCCTACCAGTCGGTACACTGTAGGCAAAGTTTGTTCATGGGAACCTCCTACCAGTCGGTACACTATAGTCAAAGTTTGTTCATGTGAGCCTCCTACCAGTCCGTACACTATAGGCAAAGTTTGTTCATGGGAACCTCCTACCAGTCGGTACGCTATAGTCAAAGTTTGTTCATGTGAGCCTCCTACCAGTCCGTACACTATAGGCAAAGTTTGATCATGGGAACCTCCTACCAGTCGGTACACTATAAGCAAAGTTTGTTCATGGGAACTTCCTACCAGTCGGTACACTGTAATCAAAGTTTGTTCATGGGAACTTCCTACCAGTCCGTACACTATAAGCAAAGTTTGTTCATGGGAGCCTCCTACCAGTCCGTACACTACAAGCAAAGTTTGTTCATGGGTGCGTACTGAACCAGTCCGTACACTACAGGCAAAGTTTGTTCATGGGAGCCTCCTATCAGTCCGTACACACTACAGGCAAAGTTTGTTCATGGGAGCCTCCTACCAGTCTGTACACTATAGGCAAAGTTTGTTCCTAAACGTCGAAGATCATCCTGGCTTGTAGGTGTCTTCAGTTCAGTGCTCCTGGCTTTACTATGTTCAGTCCACCCGCAGACTGTGCGGGAAAGATGCAGCATCCCTATAAACTGCTTCCAGTTCTAATGTCAACAAATGGTAATATTGTCAGGCACTCCGATTTGTTTATCTTTTGTCTCCTACCTTTTATGAGAATGATACAAGCATCCATATCTTAACGCCACAAACGCATACATCTGGTCACCCCCTTGATCAACACCTATCATTATTTCATTTTATCATGTATTTGATATCACTAAGTGATATCAATATAAATCACAGAAACTCGACGCGTGTCTTTTTTCTATCAATCTCCGTCTTTTTAATCGTTAAATTGTCAGTTTCTCCTTTCATTATTAATAAACAGTTCAAAACGCCTTTCGTTGGATTTTTTTTTCTTTCGATTCAATACCAAGAAGCGAGGATTTGAATATAATGACCAAAAAGTGGTTTGATCTTTCATCATGTTGCAGTGTTATCTGCAAGTTATTTGCACACATATTTGACGAGACAAAATGTAGCTATTCTAAAGATGGATCACTTTAAGCTGTGCTGAGATCGCTAGCCATTTCTGCTATGACTCACAGATTAATGAAAATCGCAACAAATTGCTTTATGAAAGTACTGGGGACAAAAAGCAAACACAAAAACAAACAAAATATATAAAGGACGTATGCACAAACGGACGACAGAAAGTGGACAGCCAGTGTTTAGTCTCAACGGTGTTCACAGCATTACCATATTGTCGCCAAATTACATCTAAAAAAGCTAATAATATGCTATAAACTGTAACAGCAGAAAAATGTGTAATGACTTTTAAGAACAAGTGCAGGTGAATCGGCTATGCTATGAAATGTGTGTGTGTGTGTGTGTGTGTGTGTGTGTGTGTGTGTGTGTGTGTGTGTGTGTGTGTGTGTGTGTGTGTTTGTGTGTGAAAAATAAAGAAAGATAGAAAGGCACATAGACAGCGCGATATTGTGGGATAAAACGATAATTCTACAGCAACGATTTTTTCAAAGATGTATATTTTTTTTTTATTTTCTGTTCTGATTTTACAGTTATCTATCTTGGTCTTATTGTCACTTGTACTATGTGTTGAAAATGTTTTAACAACTACCGATTGATGTTAGTGCCCGAGTCTCCTGTTCCCACAAAGTTCAAGTTAAACTACACGTGATACTGTACGTGAGCGCAAGCACGTATGTGCGCGCGCGTGTGCCTGCGCGCGCGCGCGCGCGCGTGTGTGTGTGTGTGTGAGTGCGTGTGATGCAGACGTGTGCATATGCTCGCGCTGTGATGAGGTTTTTTCCCTTTCATATTCGTAGCATTTTGGCTATGATTCTCGATAACATTTTATATTTTGCTAACACGACACAGGGAGTCGAAACATGAATATGAACTCAAAATCACACAGACAGTAACAGCTACACACAGTTTGTACAGCTTACAGTTTCGTGATATTTCCCGCGTCGGTAGAACAGTCTGAGAATCACCGTTTTGATGTTGTCGAGCTTCAGCTTCAGCCTCATCAAAGAAAATTGGCCCGGTTTGTTGTTTTCGTTTTTAGGTGCATATACTACTGCACTGATGTTTTCACCTCCAGACGCAGTGAAGGTTTTACCATCCCTTTGTAGCAGTGCTTGCTTCGGGTGTCAAGGTAAAGGCAGGTAGCAGTACAGTGTCGTCCTCTGAGCAAACTGGAGCTGAAAAACAATTTACCCAACGTTCAAAAGCCATTCCAAATGGCAGATAATAAGGCAAGTCACATTTCCGTGATAAGATCATTTGAATTGCCATGGTTCTAATTGTGCATGTGCCTCCGTATTTACGTGCGAGTTTCTGTACATCAAAGTTTTTTGTGTTTTTTTTTTTTTCGTCGTGACAAAAGTTGTCCTGCTAAGCGCCTTGTGTTTTACGTATTGTTGTGTCTCATTATGAACATTATTATCTTTATTATGATAATACGACTGAGATATATGCTATTTTACAACGGACATATTGTGCATCGTGTGGTCACTGCGAAGGCCGAAAAAATTCCCAAGTTTTGCATTTCACTGTCGAATTTCCAGATCAGACCAAATAATATCGAAAGCATAAGATCCAGAATACGAAATATTTTTCCAGTCCACAGCGTATAATGTGAACAGCAAGAGAGAGAGAGAGAGAGAGAGAGAGAGAGAGAGAGAGAGAGAGAGAGAGAGAGAGAGAGAGAGAGATGGATACACACGCACTCATCGTATTTTACATAAACATTGAAGAAAAACAAGACACAGCAGAACATGGTAGAAACAGTTAAAAAAAAAAAAAAAAAAAAAAAAAGAAACTGTAATGAAAGATAGCTTGTCGTCCGTGTTGTTAATAAGTAACCATAGCCGTGGCTGTCTGAAGTCACTGGTAAGTGCATAGTAGTGCTCTGGCTGCTATACAACACCCTGAAAGGAATGCGTAGGAAAATTGGGCGGGAGAGGACTGTTGGCAGCAACGTAAGCCTGCTCCAAATGTCAAGATGAAAAGGCTTCCATGCTCAAAATGGTGTGGCTGTATGAAAACAGTAGTACTGTAAATATCTGTGCGAGTTCAAAAATTTAAAGCACAATCGAGCGGATCTGGCTACATTGTTACAGCAACAGCAGAACAGGAGAAGAAGAGAATTGAGAGAGAGAGAGAGAGAGAGAGAGAGAGAGAGAGAGAGAGAGAGAGAGAGAGAGAGAGAGAGAGAGAGAGAGCTGTTTCAGGGAAGAATTTCCAGAGATCTGAGTATATGATAGCTACAGCTACAAAGGTTGGATTGGCAGCGGGGGGGGGGGGGGGGAGGACGGGGATGGGGGGGGGAGAAAAAATTTAAATGTTCTTACAGACAGCTTATTAGGTGAAGATGTCATAGTTAAAGCATACATACATACATATATATATATATATATATATATATATATATATATATATATATATATGTATATGTATCTCTCTCTCTTTCTCTCTGTCTCTCTCTCTCTCTCTATATATATATATATATATATATATATCCCTCTCTAACACACACAAACAAGGTACGTTTTCAAGCTTCTTGGACAACAGACAAAAATCTAAATGGTCTCTCTCTCTCTCTCACCTTCTCTCTCTCCCTAACACAGAGGTAAGTTTTCAAGCTCCCTGGACAACAGGCAGAATCTGACAATCTGAGTCTCTCTCTCTCTCTCTCTCTCTCTCTCTCTCTCTCTCTGTCTGTCTGTCTCTCTCTTTCTCTAAACACACAAACGAGGCAAGTTTTCAAGCTTCCTGTGCAACAGAGAGATCTCTCTCTCTCTCTCTCTCTCTCCCTCTCTCTAACACACAAACGAGGCAAGTTTTTAAACTCCCTGTACAACAGACAGAATCTGAATCTCTCTCTCTCTCTCTCTCTCACACACACACACACACACACACACACACACACACACACACACACACACACACACACACACACACACAAACGAGGCAAGTTTTTAAACTCCCTGTACAACAGACAGAATCTGAATCTCTCTCTCTCTCTCTCTCTCTCTCTCTCTCTCTCTCTCTCATTCTCTCTCTCTCTCTCAACACACAAACGAGGTAAGTTTTTTAACTCCCTGTACAACAGACAGAATCTGAATCTCTCTCTCTCTCTCTCTCTAACACTAAAACGAGGTAATTTTTTATACTCCCTGTACAACAGACGTAATCTGAATCTCTCTCTCTCTCTCTCTCTCTCTCTCTCTCTCTCTCTCTCACACACACACACACACACACACACACACACACAAACGAGGTACGTTTTCAAACCTCCTGGACAACAGAAACTGAATGGTTCTGCTTTACTTGTTTGTAAATTTAGAGAAAGAGCACTTAATGAAGTTTATAAACCAGTCATAACATAAGTCAGCATAGAAATGATTTTAAATGATTGACCGAATATTACTATAGGCAAATGTAAGAAGTTGTGCCGCTGAAAATACATATGTCAGAAAGAGCTAACATTTCAATTTTACGACGGCCAACACACACACACACACACACACACCACCTGGGGTGACCGAGGGTGGTGGTGGAGTTGCACCTGGGGGAGAGCCACCTGTTGGGGTACACTGGAGAGGGTGGTGGTGGAGTGGCACCTGGAGAGAACCACTGAGGGTGGGGTGAGTTGCACCTGGAGCCACCTGGGGTGACTGAGGGTGGTGGAGGAGAGCACCTGACTGAGGGTGGTGGTGGAGTTGCACCTGGGGGGTCACTGAGGGTGGTGGTGGAGTTGCACCTGGAGAGCCACCTGGGGTCACTGAGGGTGGTGGTGGAGTGGCACCTGGAGAGCCACCTGGGGTGACTGGTGGTGGAGTTGCACCTGGAGAGCCACCTGGGGTCACTGAGGGTGGTGGTGGAGTGGCACCTGGGGAGCCGCCTGGGGTGCCCGAAGGTGGTGGTAGTGTGGCTCCCGGTGTGCCGCTTGGGGTTCCTGAGGGTGGGGGTGGGTGTGACACTCGTGGTGCCTTCTGTAATATAATCGATTGTGTTGTATTCAGAGACAACATGTGTGACTGGCTGTTCATTGACATTCTTGAGATCAGTTCCATTGTTAACAACACAACGGATTATTCTCTGGTTACAGAATAGATAACCTGCCCCCCCCCCCCCCCCCCCCCCCCAATGGTGGACAATAAAGAACCCAACCAATAA
The DNA here is from genome assembly GCA_016801955.1 of Conus betulinus. NCBI lineage: Eukaryota > Metazoa > Mollusca > Gastropoda > Neogastropoda > Conidae > Conus > Conus betulinus. The sequence goes on from JADBJO010001123.1 coordinate 389,330, forward strand.
CATTCGATGACAAACAAAAATTTTGAGCGCTGAAAACAGGATCATACGCACAGAAAATGCAAACAAGGTATATGACATTCAAACCGAAGGTTTAACCTTCTAGAGCTGGTTGCACAACATTCTGTTCAGAAACACGGCAAAACTCAGAAAGCATGCAGATATGTTAGATGGCCCAAATGCGTCGTTTGAATATCTTTCAGAAGACCACATAGCTGTTGATGTGGATTGGTGAAAAGAATGAACAAAGAACATCGTTTGTGTCTACTTCATAAACAAAAGTCTTGCCAAGATTTTGACACTCAGTGTAACATGATACTGACTATACGATTCGTGACAGAATTGCGGACTATATAATTTGACCACGCAAATCGTAATGTACGATTTGGAGAAAATACAAAATACCAGCAGGATAAATGTATTTCACACCCACACACCCCCCAGAGAATGGGGACAAGAGAAGAGAAGGGAGGGAGGGAGGGAGAGATCTCTCTCTCGAGAGAGAGAGAGTGAATGAGAGTAAGAGAAAGAGAGAGAGAGAGTGATAGGGTATTACACAAAAAATGTGACATTGCTATGGGCGTTACTAGGATTAATTCAGGATCATAACGCACAGAAAATGCAAACAAGGAATTATATCAAACACATTCAAACCGAAGGTTTAACCTTCTAGAGTACTGGTTGCACAACATTCTGTTCAGAAACACGGCAAAACTCAGAAAGCATGCAGATATGTTAGATGGCCAATGCGTCGTTTGAATATCTTTCAGAAGACCACATAGCTGTTGATGATGTGGATTGGTGAAAAGAATGAACAAAGAACATCGTTTGTGTCTACTTCATAAACAAAAGTCTTGCCAAGATTTTGACACTCCGTGTACATGAGACTGAGATGATGACGATAATGTGTGAGGATTAAAAGAGTGAACGAGAATTGCGGACTATATAATTTGACCACGCAAATCGTAATGTACGATTTGGAGAAAAAATACAAAATACCAGCAGGACTGGTTAAAATGTATTTCACACACACACACGTGAGACAGAGAGAGAGAGAGGAGAGAGAGAGAGAGAGAGAGGGAGGGAGGGAGGGAGAGATCTCTCTCTCGAGAGAGAGAGAGTGAATGAGAGTAGAGAGAGAGAGAGAGAGAGAGTGATAGGGTATTACATCTTCTAAAAATGTGACATACTGCTATGGGTGTTACTTAGGTATTATATTCTGCATACAGCTAAGGGTGCTAAGTAGACAACTGCAATTTATGAATTATATCAACACATTACACACATTTTCATCATGTGTCTACAGAAAGAGAGTGAGTAGTTGCAGACTACAAAGAAAGAAAGAAACACAAAGACTGGAACGATTAAACGAGCCAAGTCTTTGCCAAATCTGATCAGAACTAGTGTAGAGACTTTCAAATTGATATTGGAACAAAAGATACCATCATTTAAAAAATAAGTCTTTGACACCTTTCTCTGTCTTACCCAACTCGAAAAAAAATGAGCAGTTGTAAAGATACCTTGGAAACAAGCCTCATATCTGAATCTACAAAATACAGCAGGCTGAAAGCCCGTGAAAGCCGTTTCTACATTGCTGGGATACCATCAACATCAGTTGCAAGACTACCTTGTTCTGGTCTTCATTTTGTGATGCTGATACTCCTGAAGAATGCGAAACCAGCGCAAAATCACATACTAATCAGTCTCACGAGAATACGAAGTTGTATTGTGTGGACTTGGTACACATGAATACGCGTCAAAACTCAACTCAACCTGAGAAACATACATCCTCCACGTCGAGAACCACGTGCTGTCTGTGAGTCGCTGAAAAGACAAACTGGACCGAATGGATCAAAAGAATATCATCATGAATGTGAACCTATGCACTGGGTGAATTCGCAGTTTATTGAAGAAAAATCAAATGGAAAACTACGTTGTTGCAATGACCAAAAAGCCTTGAATAAAGCAATAGAAAAGTCACTCTACAGTGTCCATTGTCTGGATGACATACTCTCACTTCGAAAAGGAGAAAACTGTGATACCCGCTCAATCTAATCGACCATCATATGGGATGAACAAAGTCACTCCTGACCACTTTCAGTTCATCCTTTCGTCTACATCGCTTCCTATGCAAGTCCTTTAGTCTGAATCCTGCACAAGATGAATATCAGCAGAAACTAATGAGACATTTGACTACACAGACAGCATTTTTGCCCTTATTGACAACATCCTCTGGGTCACTGGCAGAACTGAAGTGCATGACAAAGATCGGACTCGCACTTTCAAACGCAGTGTTGGGAAATTATCAAGCTCAACTCTGATAAACTGAAAGTAGAGAATACAGAAGTACACTACTTGAGATATATCATTTACGCTAAAGTACTCAAGCCAGATCCTGCAAAAGCTGCAGCTTTGAAAAAGAAAGAAGGAAGGAAATGTCTCCAACAAACAAGGAATGCTTGGAATGATCACATATCTGGACAAATTTGATGAAACCCCAGAGAAGCTTGCTACTTCACGGTAGGCCAGGAAATCTAAACAAAAATCCACTCGGTGACGTGTTTAATAAATGGAGGAAACTGAACCGAGTGTTCTAGTGTCTTAGTGCTTCCATCTGAGACCATGACTCACTCTGCATGAATTTTTGGACTTCACCTTGCTGGACCTTTAATGTACTGTTGCTCGTGAGCTGGTGAAAATTTTGGTGATTTTGTCTAACACAGAGTTGTCACAGGCACACAAAAATCTGTTCATGCTGTCTAGTATCTTCAGCTTATCATCATTACATTTGTCATCATCAGCAGCAGTAGAACGTAAAAACTATTTATAGTAGTCTTTCTGTAATTGGCTTGCACTGTTGCTTTTAAATGCAAAATGAAAACAACAACAACATACACACACACACACACACACACACACACACACACACACACACACACACCGAACCCCCCTCCCACTCCTTGTCTTTACCATTATTTTTTTTTTCTGTAACCAATCTTTGTTCTTAGCAGTGCAAATGAACCGTTTTGTGTATGGATTGAAGGACAGATATCGTAAGGACACAGAACGGCTAGACTAAACCAGTGCAGGAAGTGTTCCACTCTCACTGGGGCTTTATTGCATGGGCAACTTGAAGACTCGCCAATGTGGAGGTTTGCAGGACTGTCCCACACATGAAAAGCTAAGGGCAGAGACTTGGCCTGCCAACACACTGATGACGGAAACGTTTTATGGATCACTGGAGGGTCTCTGCCGTACAGCAGCATTCGTCAGTACCACTGAGGTTCCTGTCTGAGTGAACGAAGAAGAAGAAATAATGCTAAGGGCAATGTCAAAAGAAACAACAAAAACAAAACCAATTTTTGTAGAAACAATGAAATACGCACCGAATGGGCAGGCTGTCAATTTTCCATTTTGATCGTAGCAGCAGCGTCACGTCCTCAAGGAAGCCCCTGATGATGACGATTTTCTTCACCAGCCTTGAATCTCTAGAAAGACTGAAACTGTCACCTATTTCGTTTTCAACCTGTAGAAAAAAAAAAAACAGCATACCATGTAAATCACTCTTCTTGATACCAACAATCGCCACAAAAAAAAGATATGTTGCATTATTATGTCTGTGCCAATTCTTCAAGCTCGTTTGGAGAGAGAGAGAGAGAGAGAGAGAGAGAGAGAGAGAGAGAGAGAGAGTACGGGGTGTATATGTGTTATTCAGACCTAAATTATAGAAAGCAATACAAAAAGTATCACCACTGTCTTTCTGATGAACAACACTCTTCATTGCCCTGAAATATTACACTCGCAAAATGACAGTTTTTCCCCTTCCTCGGATCATATTACTTTTCTGTGTTCATTATTGCGTTTTAGCAATCATTCAAAACAGTCTAGAACATGTATTATGCAAGGACAAACAAAAAAACACACACACACGTGTGTGCGCGCACGCACACACACACACACTTAGACATCCACAAAGACACACACACACACACACACACACACACACACACACACACGCGCGCGCGCGCGCGCGCGCGCGCACACACACACACATACAGATACACACACACACACACACAGACACACACACACACACACACACACACACACACATTTTACTGTCAGTTACATCTATACATACGAATTCTGTCCTTGTGATGATGCTATGAACTATACTTCGCTGTAATGATTTGAATCAAGCAACGTTTAGTTTTATGAACTTCATAAAACATTATTTTTAACGCATGTGTGCACAGTTTTATGGCTCTTTGTGCATTTCTCACATTCCTATTGTTGTTTTCATTTAAGATTCTACCATTTGCATGCCATTGTGATCTGGGGAGTATTGTTTCGTGCAGCTTTTGATGTCTGTTTATTGTTACGTCTGAAGAAGACGTACCCATCGAAAATGTACTGTTCTCTTCTGCATTGTCTCTATTAAAATAAGCGTGACTTGCACCTTTTGTTTTGTGTATATGTATTTTGGCTTGATTCCGTCATTTTTTATCACCAGTAGAACTTTATATCAGAAACTAACAATGCATTCATATGCAACTTTCACATTTCTTCAAAGTACTGTCCACTGCTAACCGCACACAGTCGAAGGAGCCTCGGGCACGATTCAATAGCGTTTTGGAAACCTGACGGACAGATGACGTGAATCTCAGAGACCATCGCTTCTGACAGATCTTTGACATGAAAATTTGCAGATACAACGAAAACAAATCACATAAATCTGGGCGCCCTGCTTATCAAGGTACTCGTGGCGACTGCGGCACATTCGGGATAGCGCAATATTGAAGCAAAAGGATTCTACTACTACAGGTAACAGCAGGGTATTTATTTTGCACAGACTTCAACAAGCTAATTCTTTAATACTAGATCCAACATAGCCAAAGCATGTGTGATTTCTGAGAAGAACAAGTACGATGACAGGGCCAGCAGTATGGAAAAAAAGTGTCTTCCGAACCTATCATAAACATTTATTCAACTTCTATTTTCTACAGTCGTACCACTTCAACTATCTGGCAAAAAAAAAAAAAAATGCTTGTCCCTTCATCGGATATTCAAGCTACTGGTTGTTGTTGTCGCTCTTGTTAATTTTGCTGACTGTTTGCTTTCTATCCTCCATTAGCACATTTTGTCTCCATCTTGCCCTATTTTCTGGCTATGTTCTTGTCGCAGAATTTGTTTTTTTCTGTTCAGATGACTGGTTTTAAACTGACTTCGTTCTTGGACAGAAATATGAGGGGTCTCTGTTGCGGTACATAATGTCACGCCTGTGTAAAAATGTCACTCAGTGATGTTCTGTATTGATGTTGCATGACAAAATGTCACCCTGGCACCCAGGTGATATTTCATGTACAAACAGGTAACACATTTCTGTTCCATTCAGATCAAATTGTCTCCAGATGTTAATCTACGATTTTTAGATAGGTCTGACATGTCATTTTTTTGTGTGAGAAAAAAAATCGTAGATAATGAAGGGATATCATGGTAATCACCAATGTCTGCATTTCATTGCCAGTGCCAGTGCTGTTAAGACGATATAAATGGTGCTTTCTGATATCATAAAAATGGTGGCTGTGATAGTGGTGTAAGAAAATCTTATTTTTGACAGAACTGACCCGTACAGACATCCAAAATCAACGTGTACAAACAGAATGTGTACGTAGGCTCGCACAATGAGTAAAATATAGAATTTCTAATGGTGGTGATTCATTTTTTCATCGTTGTTGCTGATATAACTTTCATTCTGACATAACAATTATCATAATAAAAGCTATCATTATTATACATTATTTAGACTCACACACACATACATGTACACCTTTCTCTCTACCTTTACACACACACACACACACACACACACACACACACACACACACACACACACACAGACAGAGAGAGAGAGAGAGAGAGAGAGAGAGGCAGAGACAGACAGACAGACACACACACACAAACAGAGAAAGAAAATTAGACAAAGGCGGATATACAGACAGACAGACAGACAGACAGATCGATGGTCACAGTAATACACAGTTTCTGCAGCTTACAATGCGTTCATTTGGTTTGTTTTCGTAGACCAATTTGACAAACAACTTTTCAATGTTGTCAAGCTCCAATTTCAAAAACTTGAAAACAAACAGCTTGTCTGGTTGTTTCCCTCTCTTGGTGCCTTTATGACAATTTTGATTTTATTACCACCGGTCGCCGTGAAGGTTTCGCTGTCCTCTGTCGACGTCTGTGCACGAGGTTTGATGTTAAACTTATCTAGCTTTATGGCGTTGCCGTCTGTGCATTCTGGAGCTGAAAAGATTAAACATACTGTCAATGTTTGAAAGCAGTTCCTAACGGCATGTACTAAAACGAACCGCATGTAGAGGAACGGGTATACAAAACACTACTGTGGTTTTATGAAATTGAAAAATGAAAAAAAAGAAAACAGTTTTGAAAAGACACGCACTTCGGATGACCAAGGGTAAAGGTGCAGTGGTGCCTCCCCCTCTTCGCTGAGGATGGTGGTGGAATAGCAGACACTTAAATATATCTATGAGAATAGTACAGCCCTGTTGATTCATACAGTATTCGTCTTTACTACTCTGTCAATCTCTTTATGGGCACATGTAAAGATTCCACGTAGAATAACTTCTAATCTTCACATCAGCCCATGCCTGAGAATTTTCAATCCCAACAAAGCACTTGAAAATACAAGAACAGAAACGGACAAAACTAAGAAAAGAACTCAACGAAGACAGTAAGGTACAGTTAATTGAATCTTTCATTTTGAATGGCTTTGATAAAAATGATGCTAAAACGCACTAGGGCACTAGAAATACTTTATTCACAAGCTGTTACAGTATTCATATTTGCTCTTTGTACTTAAACTTATACTGAGGGTGAACGATGATTTCTTGAATCAAATATGGTTACGATTGTTGAAACTGATAGCACGCGTCGATTTCACTACTCCAATAGTTTTTACTTATCCAACATTTTCTCTGTTTTCAATCATTTTGTTAGGCTGATTTGGAAGGTCATAATATGACAGGCATACGTGTGATGGCCACGTTACTATAGAAGTATAACCCGAGAAAGCGAACATGTTAACATACGTTGTACATGTCAAAAAATATAAGTCAATTCAGCAAGATCACCAGTACTAGTACATCACAGCAAAGAACACATTCTCCAAGACTATGGATCCCTACAGGGGCTGAGACAGAAAACAGGACCGATACCCACCCCTTGACAAGCGAAATAAATGGTTCGGCAGAGACTCCAAGGATAAGATCAAATAGTTTGTTTAACTTGTGTGTGTGTGTGTGTGTGTGTGTGTGTGTGTGTGTGTGTGTGTGTGTGTGTGTGTGTGTGCGCGCGCACGTATGTGTGTACCGTGAGCGTGGGCGTGCGCGCGCGCCTGTGTGTGTATGTGTGCGTGTGTGACAGAGAGAGACAGAGAGAGAAAAAGAGAGAGAAAGAGAGAGAGACAGTGTGAGAGAGAGAGAGAGAGAGAGAGAGAGAGAGAGAGAGAGAGAGACAGACAGAGACAGAGACAGAGAGAGAGTGAGAGATAGTAGTGAATGAGAGAGGGAGAGAGAGATAGAGAGAGACAGAGAGATAGACAGAGAGAGAGAGACACACAGACAGAGAGAGAGAGACAAAGAGCGAGGAAAGAGAAGGTGGGGATGAGATTGAAGGAAGGAGAGATGAAGGAAAAGGGAGAAGGGAACAGGGACGACAAATAATTTACTAACTGATTCATGTACATGAAATTTATACATACTTAAGCGCATACAAATGGCACAAGTCGTATATTTCTTAACCTAAACCTGACTTACTGAGTCAGTAAAACAAATCGTACGGAGGTCTACTGAGCCAGACGTTAAAAGTCCGAAAGTGAAAATGCTTTGAAGTTTTAAGGTGTATGCATGTGCATATGCGTGTTAGTACGAGTGTTTGAAAAGCTACAGTTAATACTTGCCATTTTCAAAACTCGGTTTTCATCTAATGGATATGTATGGAGCCTATCTATCTGTGTTTTTTTGCAAAAAAAAACAACAATATCAATATATTATGCATAGGTCCGCGAGTGCTCCAGTCCTTTGTACTAGTATGTGAACACAAAACGTACACGAAATGTAACTGTCCTTTTCTGTATAAAGAAAAAACATACTAGCAGGTTATCCTGATATAGTGTATGTTAAGGTGTAACTATCCTTTCTGCTGTGAAAATAGTTGGTCCTCCTCTTGATTGTCCTTTTCGTTTGTCGTGCAATACGATCAACTGTGTACCTGAAGAACAGGTGTTTTAGATAAGTACCTTTATTGTCATAATTGCAACTAGCATATGAATACAAATCGGAAACATGCCATTTAACAATGAATATTTCTTTTTATTGACAATTCTTCTATGGTGGTCGCTGAGGCTGTAAAAAATGCACAGTAGT
>JADBJO010001123.1:403675-411175 GCA_016801955.1 Conus betulinus
TGGCCACTGCATTTTTTTCAAATTTTCTTGGGCACCTTCACCAGCCTTGGTATTCTAGCCACCTTGAACAAAGAGGATGTTTTCTTGTCAACCTTACTGACGACTGTTTAGAGCTGGGAGTAGAATTCTTCAATCTGGTCATCATTACAGCTTATGTGGAAGCATGCATTTGCTGATGTTAAATGGTTTTACTCGAAGGCTATTGTTATAATCCTGATGGAAACAGGGTATCATCATAGTACAGCATTCTTGATGTTCTTATTAACTAAGAATGTCAGTCTATGTACATACTGGCCTTCTCCAATGTAGTACAGGACATGCCCTTTGTCTGTCTGCACTTTTCCATTGTTCTTCAATCTTACTTTGCAGAGGCCAAGAGCGTGTCATGGGTATCTTCGGCAGACCTCTTTACCCTAAAACTCTATTGGTGTTATTCTAGAATCGGGAGACAGGAGGGCAGGGGCAGGAAGAAGGGATGATTTTGTTTCTACTGACAGGCAACATACGGCAGAGGGTAGGCAGTGGAGGGTTACCTGAGTTACACTACATACCACTGAAAAGATTTCTCCCACTACAGATCACTTTCAAAGTATTTCATTAGCATACTCTGGCACAAATTCAGGCTCTCTCGCAAGTTTTTTTCTCTCAATATTTCAGTGTCTTTAGTCTCCACTATGGTTCCAGCGTCATCCAGACGTGAGTTGGCCATGCACGACGGAGTGAAAATTATCAATCTCTAGTTACAGCGCACAAACACGACAGTTATACACCGCAAGTGCAAGTACCGTTCAAGAACGTCGTCTCCACATTTTAAAATCGACTTTTTTAGGTCCTCCTGTCCATCTCATTCATGTCATAGTGCCATCATTCAAAACATTTAAGTTGTGGTATGCTGGCAACTTTCAGCTATCTGAGGATTCTTGTACTGGGTTAGTAAGCACACCACACCTACACAATACCTGCAATGTAGCAAAATGTGACTGACGGTTTTTCAGTTAACCAGCTATCCGCACTTTGAGAGGACTATTATCCACTTATGGCACCAGTGTAGGCCCAGACGGTGCCCTATGCCTCACCTAGTGACTTCAGAATCAAAAGCCCCGGTGTACCCATGTCGGTCCTGAAAACACCTAGTGTTTGTAAAGGAATGCTCTAACTTGGGAATTTGAAGCTTCTGGTCATCACAGTACAAACAGCAAATCTAATGGTGGTCTCCAAAGGAGCATGTTGCAGCAAGCTGCATTTCTCACACTCAACACCAGCACCACAAAAGAAACCCTATAAAATGTACATTCTGAGGAAAATTGTCATCAAAGTATTTTCTCATGTGTTGAATACGAGTCCGACTTTTTCGTCGACCCAGTCTTAAACAATTTAACCTGAAAACATTAAACAAGCCAAGTCTTTACCAATCTGATCGGCCCTGCTGTAGAGACTTTGAAATTGATATTGGTACGAAACAGACCGTCATTCAAAAATAAGTCTGTGACACCTTTCTCTCTCGAACCCAACTCGAAAAACATGAGCAGTGTAAAGATACCTTGAAAACAAGCCTCAAATCTGAATCTACGAAACTGAGCAGGTTGAAAGCCGTAACTACACTGCTGAGATACCATCAACATCAGTTGCGAGACTACCTTGGCTTGGTCTGCATTTTGTGATGCTGATACTCCTGAAGAATGCGAAAACCAGTGCAAAATCACATACTAAGCAGTCTTACGAGAATACGAAGTTGTATTCTGTGGACTTGGTACATATGGATACAAGTCAAAAATCCATCTCAACCTGAAACACGTAGTTTCATCTTCCACGTCGAGAACCAGGTGCTCTCTGGGAATCGCTGAAAGACATATTGGACCTAATGAATCAAAAGAATATCATCACGAATGACAATCTATGGACTGGTTGAATTCGCTGTTTATCGAAGAAAAATCAAATGGAAAACTACGTTGTTGCAATGACTAGAAAGCATTGAATAAAGCAATAGAAAAGTCACTCTACAGTGTCCATTCTCTGGATGACATACTCGCACATCGAAAAGGAGCAAACTATTTCACCAAATTTGATGCCCGCTCAACCTAATTGACCATCATATGGGATGAACAAAGGTCATTCCTGACCAACTTCAGTTCATCCTTATGTCTATATCGCTTCCTGTGCAAGTCCTTCAGCCCGAATCCCACACAAGATGAATTTCAGCAGAAACTAAAGAGACATTTGATCACACGGACAGCATTTTTGTCCTTATTGACAACATCCTCTGGGTCACTGGCAGAACTGAAGTGCATGACAAAGACGGACTCGCACCCTCAAACACTGTGTTGGGAAATTATCCAGCTCACCCTGATAAACTGAAAGTAGAGAATACAGAAGTATATTAATTGAGATATATCATTTACGCTGAAGTTCTCAAGCCAGATCCTGCAAAAGCTGCTGCTTTAAAAAGAAAGAAAGAAGAGGGAAATGTCTCCAACAAACAAGGAAGAGCTTGGAATGATCACATATCTGGACAAATTTAATGAAGCCTCAGAGAAACTTGCTACTTTCACGATAGGCCAGGAAATCGAAACAAAAGTCACACTCGGCGACATGTTTAATAAATGGAGGAAACTGAACCGAATGTTCTTAGTGCTTCCATCTGAGACCATGACTCACTCATCATGAATTTTTGGACTTCATCTTGCTGGAGCTTTAACGTTCCGTTGCTCGTGAGCTGGCCGGTGAAAAACTTTGGTGATTGTTGTCTAACACAGAGTTGTCACAGGCACACAAACATCTGTTCATGCTGTCTAGTATCTTCAGCTAATCATCATAATGTTTGTCATCATCAGAGGCAGTAGCACGTAAACTGTTCATAGTAGACTTTCTGTAAGTAGCTTGCACTGTTGCTTTTTAATGCAAAATGGAAAAACACACACACACACACACACACACACACACACACACACACACACACACACACACACAGAACCCCCTCCTCCTCCTCCTCCTCCTTGTCTTTACTATTATTTTTTCTGTAAACAAATCTTCGTTCTTAGCAGTGCAAATGAACCGTTTTGTGTATGGATTGAAGGATAACTATCGTAAGAACACAGAGACGGCTAGACTAAAACAGTGCAGGAAGTGTTCCACTGTCATTGGGGCTTTAACACAACGTGAAGACTCGCCAATGTGGATGTTTGCAGGACTGTCCGACACATGAAAAGGTTAGGGCAGAGACCTGGCCTGCCAACACACTGATGAGGGAAAAGCTTTATGGATCACTGGTGTGTCTCCGCCGTACAGCAGCCTTCGTCAGTACCACTGGGGTTCCTGTCTGAGTGAACGAAGAAGAAGTAATGCTAAGGGCAATGTCAAAAGAAACAACAAAAACAAAACCAATTTTGTAGAAACAATGAAATACGCACCGTATGGGCAGGCTGTCAAATTTTTTCATTTTGATCGTAGCAGCAGCGTCACGGTCCTCAAGGAAGCCCTTGATGACGATTTTCTTCAACAGCTTTGAATCTCTAGAAAGGGTGAAAACTGTCACCTATTTTGTTTTTAACCTGTAGAAAAAAAAACAGCATACCAAGGAAATCACTTTTCATCATATCGACAATCGCCACAAAAAAGATCTTTTGTATCATCATATCTGTGCCAGTTCTTCAAGCTCGTTTGGTGAGAGAGAGAGAGAGAGAGAGAGAGAGAGAGAGAGAGAGAGAGAGAGGGTGCGCATATGTGTATTATTAAGACCTCAGTTATAGAAAGCAATACAAAAAGTCGCTATTGTCTCTCTGATGAACAATACTCTTCATTGCCCTGAAGTATTACACTAGCAAAATGACAGTTATTCCTCTTCCTCGGATTATAATGTAATCTATTTAATAGTTAAAGGGACTTCCAACAAACCTGAGCTGGTTAAAAAAAAGACCTGTGTTAATGAACTGAATTTAAGAGAAATATGTAAAGCAAATGTAGAAATCTAGCTTAATTCAGAACGTCTCATCACTTTTTCGGTGTTGATTAGTGCGTTTTAGTAATCACTCAAAACAGTCAAGAATATGTATCATGTAAGGACAAACGAAAACAAACTATATATAACAACAAATCATTTTTTTTAACAATTCATAAATAAAGCCAAATAGCTTAATACAAAAGAAAATGAAACATGTACATTTTTTTCTTTTCTTTTCATCTGTTTTGGACCGTGTAACATTGGCTGTTATGAAGTCATGTGATAAAAATTGGAGACAACACTGGTAAATTTTGCGTCCACGTGAGGATGCCAGGAACTCTTTCAGTACAAACAGCTCACCTGGCCTCTGGAAGTTCTATGCTGTTAAATTCCTCTTTTCTGACATTCTATTTGACTGCCTTTTAAAATTCACTGTACTTGTTCATCGTCCGCTTTTTTTTACCACTCTCCTGTCTTTGTTCTGACAACTTTTATTAATAATAGCTGTTAATGCCATAGCAATAACATTAATGTAACCTGGCATAAGGAAAATCGTACATATTCTTCAGAGTGGGCACTAACTGTCAATGTTGAATGTCTACTTGTCAAAAATTAATGGCTTTAATTGATGTGTTTTTTTGTGGCATTAAATACTTTCTCTTTCATTTTCACTATTTTTCTTAGGGTAGGATAATAAATCAAAGGGATTCCCTGATACTCAAATTCACATCAATCATCTTGGGTTTAAAAATAAGAAAAATCATAAAACACGATGACCACAGTTGAAGATATTACTGACTGTATTTTGTCATGCTTCATTAAAAAGTAATTATGTGGAAATAAAGCCTTCAGCAGAACGAGTTGGGTCATACATTTTTTTGTCACTAGATCTATAGACTAGATCTATAGATACACTGGCAATCCACAGGGAGCAGTCAGTGTCAAGTCGTCAAGAGGCAATCCACCGGAGGAGACACTACACTGCTGCCGAGTCACTTCGGTGGTTTTCAGTGGCGCTTGTTCTGATCTAACATACGCAGGACACCACCTACTAAGCCCCCTACTGACGACAGTAAATGCTTAGTCGCGGAGCCGGCGTGAGTGAGCTCTCCCTCCTGAGGGTGCCACCACGTCTGTCCAACGACAGCCCCCATGGACTCGCCAATACCGGTGACCCCGACGGAAACAAACCAAGACCACAGACGTGGAAAGGACATCGAAACTGAGGTCACCATGAGAGCAGAGCATGAAAGGCCACAGAATCTGAGACTTTTTTTTTTATGCTGATCGATGAGAATGAGAATAATTAAGATGATGCTACGGATTTCCATTTCGGTCTGAGACTGCATTACAGGGCTGTACGCTACGCTTCCTTTCATAATATATCCAGCGTCAACCAGGCCCGAGAGATACAGGCACCTGCAGTGTTGGTCAGGAAATTTGAGCAACACTCTCAGAAAACGCATCCATTAAGTGGATGAAACTCGACTGTGTGGGCCCAGTCTTCCCAGCTGAATCCGCAGCAAACTCAACTCTGGGTAGGAGCCGGTTGGGGCAGAAAAACCCACATTCCTGATGGGATTCGAACCCAAAACTCCCAGCCGGGAGTCCGCGACGCTAACCACTTCGCCACGCGGCGGCTGGTTGTATGAACAATGCTTTGCTGTAATGATTTGGACCAAGCAACTTCCAGTTTAATGAACTTCATAAAACGCTATTTTTAATCAGACACATTAACATTTCATTTTTCAGTGATATTTGACGAACACATTGGTTTTAAATCATTTTCTGTTAGGATCTCATGGAACAGTTTAACCCATTTGTGCACAGTTCTTATGGCTCTTAGTATATTTCTCACATTCCTGTCATTGTTATCATTTAATATTCTACCATTTTCATGCCACTATGATCTGTGGAGTATTGTTTCGTGCAGCTTTTGATGTCTGTTTATTGTTACGTCTGAAGAAAAAGTTCCCATCGAAAATGTACTGTTCTGTTCTGCATTGTCTATTAAAATAAGCGTGACTTGCACCTTTTGTTTTGTGTATATGTATTTTGGCTCGATTCCGTCAGTATTTATCACCAGTAGAACTTTCTATCAGAAACTAACATTGCATTCATATGCAACTTTCACATTACTTCAAAGTACTGTCCTCAGCTAACCGCACACAGTCGGAGGAGCCTCAGGCACGATTCAATAGCGTTTTGGAAGCCTGACGGACAGATGACGTGAATCTCAGAAACCATCGCTTTTGACAGATCTTTGACATGAACATTTGCGGATACAGCGAAAACAAATCACATAAATCTGGGCACCCTGCTTATCAAGGTACTCGTGTCGACTGCGGCACATTCGGAATAGCGCGATATTGAAAGAAGAAGGATTCTACTGAAGGTAACAGCAGCGTATCTATTTTGCACAGACTTCAACAAGCTGATTCTTTAATACTGGATCCAACATAGCTAAAGCATGTGTGATTTCTGAGCAGAACAAGTACAATGACAGGGCCAGCAGTATGGAAAAAAAGTGTCTTCCGAACCTATCATAAGCATGTATTTAACTTCCATTTTCTACAGTCGTACACTTAAAACTTCTGGAAAAAAAATTGCTAGTCCCTTCACCAGATATTCAAGCTGCTGCTGGTGATGGTTGTCGTTCTTGTTGATTTTTCTGATTGTTTTATATCCTCCATTAGCATATTTCGTCTCTATCTTGCGCTATTTTCAGGCTATGTTCTTATCGCTGAATCTGTTTTTTTTCTGTTCCAGATAACTGGTTTTCAACTGGCTTCGTTCTGGGACAGAAATATGAGGGTCTCTGTTGCGGTACATAATGTCACGCCTGTGTAAAATGTCACTCAGTGATGTTCTGTATTGATGTTGCGTGATAAAATGTCACCCTGGCACCTGGGTGATATTTCATGTACCAACAGGTAACACGTTTATGTTCAATTCAGATCAAATTGCCTCAGATGTTAATCTATGATTTTTGGATGGGTCTGACCTGTCATCGTTTGTGTGAGAGAAAAAAAATTGCAGATGATGAAGAAGGGATATCATGGTAATCACCAATGTCTGCAATTCATTGCCAGTGCCAGTGCTGTTTAGACGATATAGATGGTGCTTTCTGATATTATAACAATTATGGCTGTGATAGTGGTGTAAGAAAATCTTATCTTTGACAGAACTGACGCGTACAGACATCCAAAGTCAATGTGTACAGACATCCGAATGTGTACATAGGCTCGCACAATAAGGAAAAAATATAGAATTAGCAATGGTGGTGATTCATTTTTTCATCGTTGTTGCTGATATAACTTTCATTCTGACATAACAATTATCATAATAAAAGCTATCATTATTATACATCATCATTTAGACTCAAACACACATACACTACACCTCTCTCTCTCTCTACCTATACAGAGAGAGAGAGAGAGAGAGAGAGAGAGAGAGAGAGAGAGACAGACAGACAGACAGACAGACAGACAGAGACAGAGGAAGAAAATTAGACGAGACAGACAGACAGACAGACAGACAGATCGATGGTCACAGTAATACAC
>JADBJO010001123.1:418675-471175 GCA_016801955.1 Conus betulinus
TTTTCTCAGTGCGCCAGCTTCAGGAGAAGTGCAGAGAGTAGGGCTTGCCAATGTATCTGGCATTCATCGATCTAACGAAGGCTTTCGACCTTGTTAGCAGAAAAGGCCTCTTCCGTCTCATGGAGAAGATCGGCTGTCCTCCTCAGCTGCGCAGCATGGTGGTTTCCTTCCACGAGGACATGAAGAGCACAGTTATGTGCGACGGGTCTTGCTCAGAACCCATCTCCATCACAACAAGAGAGTAAAACAGGGCTGTGTGCTCGCGCCGACACTTTTCGGCATCTTTTTCTCCATGCTTCTGAAGTACGCTTTCAGCTCCTCGCAAGATGGAATCTACCTGCACACACGCTCTGATGGAAAGCTGTTCAATCTCGCCCGCTAGAGAGCCAAAACCACGGTGTCCCAGATATCACCAGAGAGATGCTCTTTGCTGACAATGCAGCGCTT
The DNA here is from genome assembly GCA_016801955.1 of Conus betulinus. NCBI lineage: Eukaryota > Metazoa > Mollusca > Gastropoda > Neogastropoda > Conidae > Conus > Conus betulinus. The sequence continues at coordinate 419,123 of JADBJO010001123.1, forward strand.
GCCTCACACACTGAAGAGGCCCTGCAGAGACTCATGGACAGGTTCGCTGATGCATGTAAAGAATTTGGACTCACGATCAGTCTGAAGAAGATCAACGTCAGCGCACAGGATGCAAGCCACGCACCCTCTATCAGCATCAACGACTGCACCCTGGAAGTGACTGAGGACTTCACGTACCTTGGGTCGACCCTCTCTTCCAACCTGTCACTTGACATAGAGATCAACCGGCGGATAGGAAAAGTCGCATCAACCTTGGCCAAGCTGTCCAAAAGGGTGTGGGACAACAAGAAGCTCACAGAGAATACCAAGATGCGTGTTTATCAGGCCTGAGTCCTCAGCACTCTCCTGTACAGCTGCGAGACATGGACCACCTACGCGAGGCAGGAACGTCGTCTGAACACCTTCCACATGCGCTGCCTCAAACGCATTCTGGGCATCACCTGGCAGAACCGAGTACCGCACAGGGACATCCTGGCTAGGGCTGGAATCCCAAGCAAGAGACGTCTATGCTGGCTTGGGCACGTAAGGCGCATGGAAGATGGGCGTATTCCCAAGGACCTACTCTACGGCCAACTTGCCAGTGGTACCAGACGCACAGGACGCCCCCCACTCTCAGGTTCAAGAATGTGTGCAAACGTGACATGAACGTGTGCAACATTGACCCTGATGATGCCTGGGAAACAGCTGCCGTGACTGCTGGCGTCAAATGGTGCAGATAGGAATCAGACAGGCGGAGGAGGAGAGAACCCAGCAGGCAGCAGAGAAACAAGCACGCCGCAAACAGCGAGCAGCCTCTGCTTCTTCCCAGTCGTTCTGCTTCGTCTGCACCAACTGCAACAGAAAATGTCACTCCAGAACTGGGTTGCACAGTCACACCAGGCGCTGTTCACAACCCTAGGAGAAACCTCACTTGGCGCATCAAACATTGTCCTCCGGGACTGCATTGCCAGATACGATACGTGATCTCCATTGACACTGGTTACCGTTCTAATTCAAATTTCTTTAGGTGCTAATTCAGAGCACCTTGTCGTGATCACTTGAAACTCTTCACCCCAAAAACCGAGCTCTATTGGTGTTTCAAGTATTAGGGAGTTCGGCTGTGACACAAATAATCTTTGTTGTTGCTGTTGTTGAACAGATATGACACTGTTCTACACGGGATGGGACAAAAAGCAACGCATGATAAGATTTTCATCTTAGAGTTTTCAGTTCTATGTTTGGGTATTCTGCCTGGGAATCACACACACATGTTACAGTCATTAAATTCGCTGTAATACTGCAAGAGCGATAACTAATTTCTGAAGCGGTCAAAATCATATCTGACGGTTGGACTTTCTGGTGAATCACTATAAATTAAACACAAAGTGATAAAGCCTGAAACAGCAACGAGCCTCAGTTCATAAATCTCCTACTGAACTGGTTCATTAGAACACTGCAGCAAAAATGCCAAAGTGGATAACTAGGCTGCACGAAAGTGTGTGTGACAAGAGCCAACCTACTCCTCTCTGCCAACTGATCATTGGAGTAAAGAACTGCTCCCCTCTTATATGCCATAGATGTATGTGCTTGTGTTTCAGGTTATGAGGTCCGTCGCATGCAGATCATGTGCTGTATTCCTAAAGAAAATGCCGGATCTTTTGAACTGAGAAGAAGAAATGCTCCCTGAATACACGATTACAGGAAACTCTAACGACAGAAGATAATGCTCTCTTGTAAATATTCTTAAATGAAAATAACACCGAGTTCATGTGGGAACAAATGTCATTAGTGTTTTTGTTTATTTGTTTGTTAATAAATTCAAGACTTTTTGTATTACTTTTTACCAGTTAAATGTAATGCTTGTCAGATACCGACTAGATCTGATATCATTATTTATGCAAGAATCGTGCAGCATTATGTGTTTTTGCTTTTAAACTACTTTAAAAGTCAAAGTATGAATAGGTAATTCACACACACACACACACACACACACACACACACACACACACACACACACACACACACACATTTAAACAAACGACCGTAATGCAGTACAATCCATGTTTAAGGTATGACTGAGAATTTGGCTCATGATTATTTTAAACGTCCTTTTGCTCACATTCTTCTTCTCCCCCTCCCCCTAACTCTGTGGGAAGTCATAGAAAAACAGTTCACGGGTCCCTCCACTTCTATTGGTTGTGTGCCAAGGCCAGGGTCTCTCAAAATGCTTAACTTGTCGACTCTGCACTGCTGTCTGTCAGTCCTTTGTTTTTGCTTTTTCCCGTCTTCTCCTCTCTGTTTCTTTCCTTTAACACTTCTCTGGAGGATCGTTCTATCAAGGCAATTAGATCTTGTTATATGCCCGTACCAAACGTAGTCTTTTCCCGACCGATGTCTTTAGATTTTCCAATCTCTTGATCTGCCTGATAGTTGGAGGCACTCGTTGATTGGTGATATGATCATAGTATCTGATATTCAGTTTCTTGCACTGACATCTAATCCATGGCTTGCATTCTTCTTTCCCGATCCGCAACGAGGATCCACGTCTTGCATGTGTACAAGATGATGGAACAGAGCAGTGCACGCAGATGTCTGATCTTGTGTTTCGTGGGGATGCTCTAGTCCTTCCTCACAGCTTTTAATCTGGATGGCCATTTTTGCCGCCCTTGACTGTATGTCTGGTTTGGATCCCTCAATGGTGGGTAATAAAGGATCCCAGGTAAGAGAATTCTTGAGCAGGTTCCAGCTTCTGACTATGGACAATTATATAAGTATTGACAGTGTGCTGTGGCTGGCCATCAACTTGGGTCTTCTTGGTGCAGGTTTCCATTCGTATCATGTTGATTTTTTAGGACATGTAGTTTAAAGTCTGTTCGATGATATTTCTGCCTTTGCAGAATTCACTTCGTTCTTAAGCAATGATAATATGCAGTCTATCTACAATGATTTTGAACATTACTATCCTAGGTGATCTCGCTAACAGTGTGGTAGCTCCGAAGGTTGGAGATTTCCTTTCTTGGGAAGGGCGACAATCAGCGATTGAGTGCATGGCGTGGACAACTCTCCGGTGTCCAGATTATGGTACAGACGGCAGTTAGGATATCAATGACTGCATCTCCGCCATGTTTTAAGAGTTCTGAAGGGATGTTGTTAACGCCTGCAGCTTTCCTACGTATCACTGTAGCTATGACTTTTTCACGAAGTATTCGGAAATCATCCTCATTTTATGAATTCTATCCTGTTAGCACATTTGTATTTCCTGCACTCTTTTGTTGTGGAGTTCAGAATAATATTCAGTCCAACTTCTGATGATGTCAAATTCCTGTGTGAGACAATTAGCACAGATGTCATCTTTGTCCTGAATGGTGCTGTTTTGGCTCTTCTTTTGATTGGCCTGGTCCTTCACGATGGTGTTGTAGTTGTCTAGGTTTCTTTAAATGTCCTTACATTGTTGTTCGATCAAGTTTTCCTTCGAATTCTTCATTTCTTTACTGATCCTCATCTTTAATGCACTATATTTTTTCTCTGCAGTCTTTTTGAGCGGTTTAAAGATCCCTCTAGTGTTATACATGTCCACGATGTTGCTGGGACCCGTGGTTTCAATATCGATCTGCTTATTCCTAGAACCTCTGTTGCTATATAAGTCATTATACTTGGTGAAAAGCCTATCAAAAATCATCATTCATAGCCATACTGTACACTCCACCACACCACCCCTGATTCCCGTTCCCTTCTCAACCCTTCAACAACCAATGGCCTCTCCCACTCCCATCCCCTTCGTCCTCCCTTCCCCACCTTAAATGCGTGTATTCTTACACACAGTCAATGTATACATGTCAAGTCTGAAGAGTTAAAAAGACTTGTTTTTATTTTCATGTTTTACCGTCTCTAGTGTTTACTTCCGTTTGCTTTACAGGCGTGAAGCCCAGGGGACACAAGACAGCATTATTTTCAAACACACACACATATATACATACATACATCTCTCTCTCTCTCTCTCTCTCTCTCTATATATATATATATATATATATGTAAGAAGAAGAAGAACATCCGAAGGTGCTGGGGAGGACCCAGAGAAGCACTGTCTTCACCCTTGGAGGCCTGCGCTGTGTTGACGATGGGTACAGGCACGCGCACGACACTCCATTAAGATATCAAGGGACATAACTGTTCCTGAACAGAGGTAAATCAGACCACAGGATGCAACTCATAACAGCCTTAAAGTAGCATCCCCATGGGGTGTACAGCCCGTATTTCATGACTGCAGAGCCCACCGGCGAAAAACACCACCCTCAGCTGTCGAGCACACCCCACAGACCCAACCACCCCTGCCCATGGACAGATGAAGACAGTGCCCCTCCAGACATTCCCCATTCACCCACTCAAGCACATACTGTCTGTTAGGCAGAATTATCTACCACTGCAGATATGTATGCTTATCTCCCCCTACTTCTTCACTTCTCAATCTAAGACATAAGAACAAGCTTTGTTTATAATTGAATATTTCTTGCAGTCATTGCAACACCAAGCTGCTCTGTAAGTTGCTGAAATGGTGCTCGGTTACTCTTCCTTGGAATTTATTAGTTTATTGTGATTTAGTCCTTGCGGATTCATTCCAAGAGCTGGCCCTCAGCACTTGTGTCTTAAGAGGTTATCTTTTTATACTTCCTACTTTTGACAAGAAAATGTAGCTTGTTTTGCTCTTTCATGATTTTGTTTTGCTTCTTAGGTGGCACCTTTGGTTGGCTTTTTGAAAACTCAACAAACATACTACGGTATTGCACACCGCCTTTTTCTGGGATAGCATTCTTCTTAAAACCGGAAAGGCAGAGGAATAAAGTTACCACTTTCCGCGGTCAGTGGAAAATAATCGGGGTTCGAAGTAACAGTATCTGACCAGGAGTTACATGTTAGTGAGTTTTCCCCATTGCAAATTGCTTCCCTTTTGGAGACTATACGTTTGCAGAAGGCTCATTTCTCCCCATTGCAAATTGCTTCCCTATTGGAGACTATACGTTTGCAGAAGGCTCATTTTGAGCCAATTACCCACTCAAGCACATACTGTTAGTTTACGCAGAATTATCTACCACTGCGGATATATATGTAAGAGCAAGTTTAGTTTTATATATATATATATATATGTGTGTGTGTGTGTGTGTGTGTGTGCGCGTGTGTGTAGTAGTAGTGGTTTTACAATAGTGGAGATGAATGGCCGTGTTCGGCAAACACAACAAATAATTAACAATACTATCTTGCCTTGGTATTCATCTTGTACAAACCAATGCTAAATCTAAACTGAACAGTCTATATGAAAGTACGGAAAAAGTTTTCTCTGGACTTGGTACATATCGAGACAAGACAAAAATCCACCTCAATCTCAGATAACTCCAGTAGTTTCATGCTCCATGTCGAGAATCACGTTCTGTCTGAAAGATGAATTGGACCAAAAACATCTCAAGTATATCATAAAAGTTTCTGAACCTATGGAGTGGGTTAATTCGCTGGTTATCGAAGAAAAATCAGTTGGAAAAAACTACATTGTTGTAATGATCGGAAATTCTTGAAAAAAAACAATAAGAAAAAAAAAAAACACTCTACAGCGTGCCTTCTCTTGATGAATACTCTCACATTTAAATGGAGCAAAATATTTCACCCAAACTTGATGCCAGCTCAGCTTATTCGACCATCAAAGTGGATGAACAAAGGTCATTCCTGACCACTTTCAATTCATCCTTTCGTCTATCTTGCTTCCTGTGCCGAGCCCTTTAGCCTGAATTAAGCATAAGATGAATTTAGCTTTAAATTAATGAGAAATTTGATCAAACGGGCAAATTGTTCCCATTGATGACATCCTCCTGATCACAGAATTCGCAGAATTGAAGAAGTACATGACAAAAATCGGACTCGCACACTCTTGAGCGCTGTATTTGGAACAAAAATCAAGCTCAGCTTTGACAAACTTAAAGTAGGTGGTACAGAAGTACACTATTTGAGATATATAATCTAAGCAGAAGTATATCAAGCCAGATCCTACAAACGCTGCAGCTTTTAAAAAGAAAGACAGAAAAAGAATATGTCTTTAACAAACACGAAAGAGCTTGGAATGATCACACATCTGGACAAATTTGATGAAGCCGCAGAGAAATGTATTACTCTCACGGTAGGCCAAGAAATCTAAAACAAAAATCCACATGGAGGAAACTCAACCGAATGGTCTAAGTACCTCCATCTGAGACCATACACACTCTGCATGGAGTTTTTTGGAGTTCGCCTCGCTGGACGTTTAGTGGGCGGCTGCTCAGGAGCTGGCTGGTGAAATACTTTGGTTATTGTTCTTTAACACAATATTGTCACAGGTCCACAAAAATCTGTTCATAATGTCTAGCATCTTCAGCCTATCATCATCATGACTGTCATCGTCAGCAGCAGTAGCGTGTAAACTGATCATCATAGTAAAGTCTTTCCTCTAAGTGGCTTGCATCGTTGGCTTTTTAATGCAGCTACCAAGCACACACACACACACACACACACACACACACACACACACACACACACACACAAAACACCTCCACCTCCTCCTTGTCTTTATCATAACTATTTTTCCTGTGAACAAAACTTCGTTCTCAGTAGCGCGAATGAAACATTTTGTGTATAGATTGAAGGAAAGCTCTCGTTAGAACACCAAACGGCTAGATTTAGCGTTCAAAAGGCAATGTCAAAAGAAACAACAAAAACAAAACCAACTTGTAGAAACAATGAAAAACGCACCGTATGGGCAGGCTGTCATTTTTCCATTTTAATCGTAGCAGCAGCGTCACGGTCCTTGAGGAAGCCCTTGATGACGATTTTCTTCACCAGCTTTGAATCTCTAGAAAGGCTGAAACCGTCACCTATTTTGTTTTTTTTTATTCTGCAGAAAAAAAAAACAGCATACCATGTGAATCACTCTTCTTCATATCAACAATCGCCTTAAAAAGATATGTTGAATTATTATTCTCTGTACTAGTTCTTTAAGAACTTTGGAGAGAAAACAGAGAGAGAGAGAGAGAGAGAGAGAGAGAGAGAGAGAGAGAGAGAGAGAGAGAGAGAAAGAAAGAAGAGAGGTGCATCATGTATGGTTGAGACATGTTTTAGAAAGCAATACAAAAAGTGCCCCTAGCGTCTCTCTGATGAACAACATTCTTCATTGCCCTAAAGGATTAGACTCTTAAAATGACAGTTACTGAAGCCTATCTTTGACATGGAAATTTTGCGTCCTCCCAGTTCTGCTTTACCAACGGACACAATAAAAAAAAAAATCACACAAATATGGGCGCTTTTGCTCATAAAGATAATTCGTGGCGACTGCAGCAGATTGGGAACTAGCACAGTCTTGAAGTAAAAGGGTTTTTACTGATGCTAACAGCAGTGTGTTATTTTGAACAGACTTCAACAAACTGATTCTTTAATACTGGATACTACATGGACAATGCATGTGTACATTTCTGAGAACAAGTACAATGATAGGGCCAGCAGTATCATGGTGAATCTTCCGAATCTAGCATAAAAATGTATTCCACTTCCATTTCCTATACTAGTACCATTCTGGAGTTTCAACTATCTGGCAAAAAAAAAAGTTAGTGCCTTCACGGAATATTCAAACTGCTGGTTGTTGTTGTTCATATTTCTGTTTTTGTGTGTCTTTTGATCCTCCGTTAGCATATTGGGGCTCCATCTCGGAGCTATTTTCAGGCTATGTTCATGTTGTAGAATCTGCTTTTCTGCTAGAAATGACACGTTAAAAACTGGAATTCTTCTTGGAGAGAAATATGAGGGTCTCCGTAGCAATACATGATGTCATGCCTGTGTAAAATGTTACTCAGCGACGTGACGTTCTGCGTGGATGTTCCGTAACAAAATGTCACCCCGGCACCCAGGCGACATTTCATTTACCAACAGGCCACACATTTATGTTCCCTTCGGAACAAGCTGTCGCCAGATGTTAATTCTTGATTTTCAGATGAGTCTGACCCGTCATTTTGTGTTAGAAAAAAAAAATAGTACAAGGTGAAGATTGGAAATAATGGTAATCACCAATGTCTGCATCTCATTGCCAGTACCATTAGACGATCATAATGATGCCTTCTGACGCTGTAATAATGGTGGCTGTGATAGTGGTTGTCATGATCAGCGACCACCGATCAGGGTGCACTGTCAGGGGGCCGGTACTCTGCCGCTGACCATATGGGCACATGAATAAGCGCTTGTTGGTTGGGGGGGGGGGGGGGGGGGGGCTGGGCCGCCTATCCCTTGTAGAATAAACGGGGCTTGTCTGGACATAGGTCAGGGGCCAGCCTTTGAGTTGGGGATCACAGAAGAAGCCGACCCTCCGATGGGCTGGCGTGTTTGTGTTGGCCGGTTGGAGAGATCGTGTCAGCCCGACTGTCAAAGGGGCAGGCAATCCTAGACGCTCTTTGACCCTCCCTGGTCCGTGGGTTAGAGTTATCTCCCCTGTCCCGTATTTCCGCTTTTCTCACCCCATGGGTCTTGGTGCCGTGGTCAACACGCAGTGGGGATCCCGGGTTGGGGGGTTTGGAGTAGGAGCCTGGAACGGTCATTGACTGTCCCTAATTAAGACTAGAGTAGAACTAGGGTAGAACCCTTTTATCCTCCCCAGTTAACCCCGTGTGGTCGGAGGCCAGTGCCTTCGTTAAAATCTGACGGAGTGATTAGCCTGATGGCTTCACTTAGAGTTACATATGAGATATGTGTGCCTGTGTATGAGTAGGGTTGGGGGGGGGGGGGGGTTGATGTCGTTTGGTTGAGACAGGGTATTGGACAGAGATGTGTTGGCCAATAAAAATTACTATGTGTGAAGCTGGGGGGGGGGGGGGGGGGGGGGGGGGGGGGTCCCCCGAGCGTGTGTGATATATGAAATGTTTTAAGTTAGCGAGACTGGGAACACAACTGGGCTCTCGTTCACGCTCTCTCAAGCAACGTACAACACCAAGGAGAGGCCTGAGACTCAGGAGAAGTGTGAACTCTGTGGACTCACGAGGGAGACCACGAGAGCGAGACCCATAGTGCAGGATCGCAGCAGCTCTCTGAGACAGAGAACAGAGGTGTCTGTGACTGTGACGAGATCCGACGGGGGAAAAGGCCAACCCCAAATCTCGTGAAGGTTTGGGTCTGCCCTACTTGCAGTGTTTGTCTGGGACATGCAACCAGTAGGGATTTTGGAGACTGTCACCAAGCGTTCCTAGATTCCCGTCGTCCGTGTGACTTCCGTGAATCTCCGGTGAGGGAACTTTGGGTGTCAGGTGTGAGAAGGAGAGTCGGCGGCAGTGCCCTGAGATTCTTGTGCGTGACACACCTCCAGTCAGGTGTGACCCATGGTGAAGTGTCGGTGCGTCGGCAGTACATAGGAGACCCCCACAGGACGGTCCAGTGGGCGGAGTGACCAGGGACTTGGGCAAAGTCTAATAGGCCCAGTGTACTGCCTAGGCTCCAGCGAGGGAGCAGAAGAGGGGGACATCCCTGGTGGACGTCCGGCGCCGACGACAACGTGAGAGGCTGAGTGGAGGGGCGAAGTGCGGCCCCGACGGGAAACCGGCACCCGGCTGAGACTCCAGGACCAACAAGTGGGCAGGGGTAGGCCAGCAGAAACTTGGAGGTCACCCCTCGCCTTCATCCTCAGGTGTGAGGGTGTAAAGTCCGTGCCAGCAAGGACAACGCGACGACAGTACGAGGTAAGAAGTGGGACGGCGCCCCCACAGTCATTGAGAACTGTGTGAGCCTAGCCGAGTTGAGAGTGTGTGTGTGTGTGTGTGTGTGTGTGTGTGTGTGTGTGTGTGTGTGTGTGTGTGTGAGACCACCCTCCTTCCCCCTCCGAAACCTAAGGTGAGGCAAATATTCTCTATGTCTTTGCTATGATATTTGTTGACTCATGTGTGGGTGTAGGGCGTTCATCCATTTCTTTTCGTATTTCGATTTTTTTGGGGGATGAGTGGTAGGACTTACTATATACTTTCAGAGCTAGTGGGAAGAACCAAGGTGAGGGCTCGGAGCTAATGATCAAATTGGTTGAAGAATAGTTTTTTTTTCTTGATTGAAAAAATGTTATTGATCCCATAAAGTGTTCATTAAATTGTAGAAATTGTTCCTTGGTTTTCCCGCATGTTTATGGGTGGAGGGCGTGCGTTACGAGGAGCGCGAGTGATGCTTAGAGAATATTAATATAATATTCCAACTAAAGCATCCCCACGTCTACCCCGCCCATAACAGTGGTGTACGAAAATATATTTGACACAACTGACGGTACTTGAAATGTTAAAAGAACACGACCTCATCACCTGACGAAGACAATGATAATAATGATGATGTTGCTATTTCTAAATGACATTGCATTGGACATCTTCATTGTCCTGGTTCTTTGCTATAGCGCGAGTGCTCTGAAAGACATGCCGTGATGAGCTGAAACAAACTTTGCTATACTTTTGGTCATAATTTTTTCCACTTGATTTCAACAGTTTTTCAGATTCTAAATCCAAAGCCTCCAGCGATCTTCATCCAGACAGAATCGTTTTCCCGACTGTACCTCGGAAACCTACAAGAAACCATGGATTCAGAAATGGCGATAACTGTTCGACGCCGGCACGTCGGTAGATAACGTCACTGGAAGACATGTTGTGCCGGGTTGACATTTAGAAAAAACCCGTACTTCCAATAGTGTAGACTTCAAAAGCAAAGTTTATTTGTTCCATACTGGCAACCGCTACTTTGGCTTGTAAGCAACTGATTGGCTGACATGCCCTCAATACATCTCCAGATAGTGCGGTTTAGACATACTAGCATCCTATTAAACTGCTCCCACATCTGCATGTCCTTTTTTTCTTAGCAACAAAAGTGATTTTCTCTCAGATCCATTTCACCAGGCTCAGCTGTTCAATATATACAGAGGAAAATGCATGCCATCAATGACGTCATATTGAAACGATCTGTAAATCAAAGAAGAAACGTTTGGGTTTAATTTTACCTATGTATGTGCAGGAAAAATGAAAAAACAAACCATTTAGCACTCATTTTGAACATTCCAGTGTTTGATAACTAACTGAGGACATCCAACCATAAAGGTTTTAAATCAACGTGGCAGTTGATATGAGCTATCAATGACGTCTATGAAAAAAAACACAGAGGCAACCAACCAAACCTCCGTTTTCTTAAAGAACTGTTTTCAGGGCTATATATCTTTTTCTATCAGTTTCTTCTCTTCGGTTGTTACATTTTCATACTTTATCTTAACATTATTGATTTATGTGATGTTAATGATCATCAGTCAGTTGCGAACTAGATGCGTGTATAATGGCCAGAAGGAGAAAGCTGAAACCACACAGTGGAGTCCTTCGTGCTTTGCTCTGTGGTGATCAAGCATCTGGTTTACTCAGAACGACTATCCCTGTGGTGAGTTTGTGTCAAAATCGTCAGTGTCGGTAATTCATGAGGATGTCGCAGGCAGGACTTGATGGTGCCGTCCTCTGAAAACCGTTCACTCACTGTGGCTCCAAGACCGAAGCATCGATGTCGTCAATATGGGGCTTCATACATGGAGTACTGCTTATGTTGAATTGGAATGAGTAATAATAATGCCATCAAAAGCGACAGTGCAGTATCTCTGGTGGTTTGCCTCATGACGAACTTGTCATGAATGCCCTTGTTCACTGCCGGTGCCAGGAGTGCCAGACACCGAGGCGGGTGTAGCTGCATGTGATGTGGCCACTATGAGCAGTTCGTTAGTAAAGAAACTGGGGCCGCAAAGAAAATGATACGGCAAAATGAAATTTCTGATATTATCATATGATACATAAATGTTGGCGTAAGCAGTTCAAGCTTTTAAACCTTTTCTTCTAGTCAATAACTTTCTTTTTATAGGTTGTAACTTTAACTTTTCTGATTTATATCCTCCTTTCCATTTCATGCAAACTAAAACATTTGTTGAAGCTTTGTACGAAATGATCGTGCGAATTCGGTAGCAAAGCATGTATTTAGAACAATCGATTCTTAACAGCAATTCGACCAATTGAAGCAATGGACATCTCTGATCATATTTTGATTATTTCAGTGTCAGTATATCAATTCTGTGAGCAATAGCTTCGCAGTCACTGAATTCCTGAAAAAAAAAAGTTGCTTGATATTTTCAATCAGAAAGCATTCTATGTCATGTCTTGTCTTCGACCACCCCTTAGACAGGTTCGTCATCTTGTTGCGATCAGCGAGCGAGCGTTCCTCTGTGACGTCTAGAGCTGTGCGGGCGAGAGATCTGTCGCCTGACAGTGGCTCTAAACCAGACAGGTTGGAAGCGCAGAGGCTAGAGTAAGTGCGATTTCTGTTCATCCAAACCGGGGATTGGGCACAGGACTAACCATCTTGTCCGGACTGCAGAGGATTTGACTCCACCTGGCAGAGGGAACCAAACATATCGCACAACCGGACTAATGATGAAGGGGGTTTGGTGACTTCCCATAATCGAATGGCTATAATGAACGGTTTTAGATTCATCATGTCTGTATCAAGGCATGACGAAAGGCGGAGATCATCCTACTGCTTCCGTCGCACCAATTTCTCTTAAGTACATCTATCTATTGTTGCGTGAACGGAGAACATTCCTTTTCCAAACCTAAACTATCTGGCCCCATGGAGGGAAGTGGAAAGCGTGTGTGTGTGTGTGTGTGTGTGTGTGTGTGTGTGTGTGTGTGTGGGGGGGGGGGGGGGGTTGGGGGTTGTCTCCAGCCCGACAGCAGACGCCACACGAATGTTGAAATATATGAACTTTGTTCTAGGCTGGAAGGTTCACACAAAGCTTTGCTTGGAGTCATTGCAGCGAGATGGTCAAATACAAGGAAGCAGAGAACTCTAGGAAGTTATCTGCTCAGGAGGACAAGACGACAACTACCGTCAAGGTGTTGCCCTAATCATCAAGATGAAGCATGCCCACAGTTTTCTGCAAAAGGAGTTCACCAAGACATGTTTGCTTTATATGACTCCAAGACAGATGCACGTCAAGCTTTCCATCGTAGGGATCAGATCTGAGCATCAACCGTTAATACCGATGGGAAGGGCAACGACTACATGAGCAGCACCACTTCTGCCAGCACTGGGGGACGTCCAAAGACATATGTTCTACTCATCATGGGGGAAAAGTGACAAAGAAACTGGCTGCAACAATAAAGACAAAGAGAAAATCTATATGGCTGAGTCTAAATGGAGACCTCGTGGCAAACAACTAACCGGGCTTTTTTTATTTATTTATTAAAAAAAATTTTTTTTTTAGGAAAACGACCCTGTCATGGATGGCGCTATCTTAGTACACAAGGCAATTCCGAAACAGACTTGGACGTCATTTGACGAAAAAAACTCAAAGCCAAAATTGAATCGTATCATCAACGTGTAATGCGACGTGCTGCTGATAGCATTAACATAACCTATTTTGTGGCAACGCTGACCTTAAGCTAACAAGGTCGAGGATCAGAGACAGCAGAAATTAGCGCTTTTAGGCTGTCAAGATTAAAAACCGAGCAATAACGAAGGAACTCACCATTGTTTTGAAAAATTGATCAGTAAACTCCTAGATGTTGCTGCAATAACCATCGACGGCTCAAACAAATTAATGAAGCAGCGAAAAAACACACCACTGGCTAGAGAAAGAGAGTAAACAAGTACGAGTGGATATCGGCTAACACACGGAAAACCACAGAGTGGAAGGAAGTAGACAAAGAATGAAACTTCGGACTCCAAGTCACCTTGACTGAAGGAGAGGTTCGCAAACCAGTACAGTGAATAAGGCAGAAGTGAAAATTGTTGTGAGGACAGACAAACAGCGATACATGGTATGATTGCCTAAGACAGCCGAGTTACACGCAAAAACAAGGGGTATGACACCAGTCTACATGATCACCAGGAAACTGTGACGGGAAGTGGACAGAAGCAGGATATTTCAGTAAAGGCTGAGGATGAAATTTCCGCAGTAGAATAAGTTGCAAAGCTAGTAATATGTAGATAACATTTCCTGGTAATTCTGAATAGGAAACTTCTTCCAGCATTTACTGATATCACCAAGGCAGAAGAGGACCTGAGCACCGATATAGTATACATCTGTGGAGATGAAGGAAACCATCCATAGGCTGAAAAATGGCAATGATCCTTGAATTGATAATGTGTGTCCTGAAAGTCGGATAAATGAGCCCTAAAAACACAAAAGAACAGTGAAAAAGATGTTCAAAATTAGAAGCATGTCGAGACACATTTTTCTCATAGAATTAATTCTCTCTGACAAATATGTCTTTTTAGATATTTTTCATTCATACTCAGATCTTACGTTTTCGTCTCTAGTGATTTAATCATTATTTGTACAGTGTGTTAGTGGTGGAAACGTTAAAAAATATAATGAAGTAAAAATGCATTTTGGATTAATTTTTTTTGCCATCGCAAAGCTAAAGTTTCAACAACGTGCGTGTGTGTGTCACCGCGCCCGTGCGTGTGTGTGTGTGCGCGCGTGCGTGCACGCGTGCTTGTGTGTGTGTGTGCGTAGGTGCGTGCATGTGTGTGTGTGTGTGTGTGTGTGTGTGTGTGTGTGTGTGTGTGTGTGTGTGTGTGTGTGCGTGCGAGCGTGTACGCGTGAGGGCTTGTGTGTGAGTGTCAATGAGGAAGATTACAGTAATTATGATAGTGATGATTCATTTTTATCGTTGTTGCTAATATTGTAACTTCCATTTTGACATAACACTGATCATAATATCTGAAAAATATGATAATACGGTAAATTACCTAGAGTACATGCGATATATCATCAATAAAAAAAAAAGGTAATTAAGAAGTGCAAATATTAAAGTTACGAACAACTGCTGTAATCTGAGAACGAAAGCACTTTAAATAATATCAAGCATTAAAAAGCATTGAAACTTTTTTTTTTTTACAGCACTCTCATCGAAAAAATGACAATATTTTATATACGCTCCTTTGCAAAATAGCAAGATAAATTAAGATGTGTAACAGAAAAATAACAATGTCTAATATAAGCTTCTTTGCGAAATAGAAACTGATATGTGTGACAGACTGGGGGAAAAAAACATAAACAAGTGAAACAAATTGAAGAAATTAAATTAAAACGGTTCCGAATAAGACTTTGTCACAATATTTTGGTTACAAATTGTATCTTATAGGAGAACGGGAATTCTTCACAGTGATCTGTGTACATTTTGCAAACCTGACACTGATTCAGTTCAACACTACTTGTGACCATGTCAGTTTGCAAAACATTTCTGGAAGGGGGGGGGGGGGGGGGGGGGGAACATTAAGAGAAAGATGTGAACATTGCAGCAGAATGAAGTTCAAAATGAGGCTGGCTTTCTTTGGAAACATGATGAACATACAACAACTGACGAAGTTTTTAAATACATTTTTATGGGCTAAACATTAATATACAGATGTAGAATAAACAAAAATAAAACATACAAACACTTTTTGAGAGAACTTAATCATACATACTGGGTTGAAAAATGAAATACGTACAGGATTCAGAAATGAAATACATGGAATTTAACAGAAACTGGTATGCCTATGAAAAACTGGCTGATGTGTCTAATGGAATGAGTTAGACGAGAAGGGAAACTATGAAAAACTAGCTGATGTGTCTAATGGAACGAGTTAGACGAGAAGGGAAACAGAAAAAGAACGAGCAATAAGTGGTCGATAATATTAAGTGGCTAATGCAATTCGAGAAAATATGAAATAATTATGTGTATGCATGTGAAAAAAATTGTACCTACCCACTTTACCTTATTTCGCCAGGCATACTGAATGCATGAATTCCTCGAGTGCCTCGTGAACGAGAAAAGGTTGTACGTTCGTTACTTTTCCTTCATTCTTCGTAGATTATTGAATGGAACTGTCTGATTTTTTATTTTCATTTCTTTAACTTCTTATGTGTTTATATCTTTGTTTCCCCTCCACTCTCCCCCTTCCTGATTTAGTATACTCATCTGTATGATGCTGTGCTGGTTCTGCTTTTGTTATCCAGGATGAAAAAAAAAAAAATATAATAAACGCTATTGTTATCGTACACAATTTCGACTCGCACACTCGTACACGTACAAATATTTCTTTATCTATCCATCTATATCTAGTCATGTATGTATGTATGTATGTATGTATGTGTATGTATGTATGTATGTATGTATCACACACACACACACACACACACACACACACACACACACACACAGAGGGGGGGGGGGGGGTAGTCAGACAGACAGATTCACAGCAACACATAGTTTCTGCAGCTTACAATCTTTTCAACTTGTTTGTTGTTGTAGACCAATTTGACAAACAACTTTTTAATGTTGTCAAGCTTCAATTTCAAACCCTTGAAAACAAACAGCTTCTCTTGGTTGTTTTCCTTTCTTGGTGCCTTTATGACAATTTTGATTTTATTACCACCGGTCGCCGTGAAGGTTTCGCTGTCCTCTGTCGACGTCTGTGCACGAGGTTTGATGTTAAACTTATCTAGCTTTATGGCGTTGCCGTCTGTGCATTCTGGAACTGAAAAGATTAAATATTTCATCAACGTTTCAAAGCAGTTCCTAACGATATGTAATGAAATAAACCATATGTAGAAAACAGGTATACAAACGGCTGCTATTGTATTATGAAATTACAGAATAATCAAAAGTTTTGAAAAGTCACGCACTTCGGATGACCAAGGGTAGAGGTGCAGTGTGGCCCCCCCCCCCCCCCCCCCCCCCCCCCCTCCCTGCTGAGGATGGTGGTGGAATAGCAGACACTTAAGTATATCCATGAGAATAGTACAGCCCTGCTGGCTCATACAGTATTCGTCTTTACAACTCTACCAACCTCTATATAGGCACAAATAAAGATTCCATGCAGGATATCATCTTTTCTTTGCATCAGACCAAGCTCAAAACTTTTATAACCAACAAAGTACCTTAAAAGCAAAAGAACAGAAACAGACAAAATTATGTAAAGACCTTACTACTATTAGCATATGAATACAACTCGGAAATACGCCATCAAACAATGTGTATGTCTTTTTGTTGAGGTTTTCTTTATGGTGGCTGCACAGGCTGTGAAAAATGCATAGTGTTTCTTTGCTCTAAAATCTGGTCAGACAATAGGATATTAAAGACACAACATTATCAAATTTCAATTCAGTCTACTATAAACATGTTATCAAGAGAACAGTGATACCAAAGGGACAAAAATAGGGGGGGGGGGGGAGTGAAAGAGAGAGAGAGAGAGAGAGAGAGAGAGAGAGAGAGAGAGAGAGAGAGAGCATGGTTTACAAATGTCCTCGTGTTTATTGTTAAATCAGCATAGCGCATTGGATTTCTTATAATGACATACGCACTTGCACGTGAACACACTACATGAATGCATATTACAATAAAAATTCACAAGCATTCAAGACGAAGGCATACAGCTGCTTGTAGATATGAAACAGTCTTATATTGGGCCAGTACCATGTACATTTCTCTAAATGAACGAAACAGGAATATGGAACTATGTATTCAAACGCAAATATATTGAATACAGTAAAAGAGCAGATAGAAAGTGAGACATTATGAACAAAGAAACAGACAAACAAACAAAAATAATGAAAATGAATATGCTGCTATACACAAGCACAAGTAGCTAGCTCTATCTACAACTAGCTATTCGACGAACGGTCGAAAGGACAGCACATGAAGAAGTCAAAAGACAGAAGAAAAATGCAGCTCAGCAATTACCTCATAAAAACGAAACCAGCCTGATGTGAAAAGGATGGAAGAGAAATGGAATAAACTAAATTCTAGTTTCAGTTACAATAAAACAAGTTAAAGTTTAGAAAACGAAACTAGTATGCGATTTGAAGGACTTAAAAACAAACAAAAAAGAATCACACAGAATGACACAGCTTTAACATTAACACTTTCGCGAAACAGCCAGTGCTGTTTATCCGATTAAGGCAATAACTGACCAAGTGACAGAACGGCGTGAGCAGAATGTGCAATGAAGTGTACAATTTCTGAGTGGGATGATGCCTATTTTTGTGGTACTTGAAGATATACGCCTGAAGTGCACTGAACAAGCATGTGACGGTAACTGTCCACGCGACTATTTTATCTATCCACGAGGGTATCATGCTGATCAAGGTGGTCGACTTTAATGCAGGATATGAAAATTGCATGTGACGTAGCCGTTCTTTAGCTCCTTACCACTCTCGTCCAAACCAAAGCTAAGTTGGAAAGAAGACTGGTAAAAATATCTTTAAGGATGATACAAGTTGATATCCTGTCACGTATGACTAACGTCAATTCCTCACAAACATTTAAAACAAAATCAAGTGTGCAGTTTTTCTTAATCAAATTTATGTGTCCGTTCTTCATTTAAACTTCTTCCTAAGTCAAAGAAACTAAATAAATATGAAGATAAAACGTGAAAATAAAAACGGCATGAAAATGCAAAGCTTTTTTTTTCAAATTGTCTATAACAAACAGAATAAACGAGCTTTCAGTGATTTATTGTTAGTTTAAACTTCGTCTGTGGAATATGAAAATACAAACGTTTCCTTCTGCGTCACTGCAATGACTGTCTAAGTTCATTGTTCGTAGTTCAGCCTCTGAATGTAACATTTTTAGGCATGAGAAGGTGCGCTGACACACAACATCTAATCTCGATTTGAGAAACTTTTCTGCCGGAAGCATGGATAACAGTATCTCATGCAACTGTCCAGTGTCAGTGCAAATCAAAAATCACAAAACAAACTTCTGAAGCAAACATTTATTTCATGCTGTGAAAATGATACCGTTCTAGCAACAGTTTGTCACTGGGTCAAATACACGTGCGCACACACACGCATACACAAAATGATTTTTAACCAATATTTGAGTACATTCATTAACATTCTCAGGTACATTTCACGTGAACGACTCTTTCATTCTGCATGTTCTTTTCCACTGTAATAGAGTCAAGTAGAAACCAGCAATCACTGAATGTTCGCATATCCACTTCAGCGACATATATCGCTGTGACATTGAGACAGTGGCAAAGAAAGCATAAGGTGAATGCAAAGGGTGGCAAGCGTTTTTAGGCCAGGTCGCTTTAAGCAAAAGGACGGTACAAAGAAAAGGTGTCCTACCTTCTGTGGACGTTGTGAATGCTGAAAATAAAGTAGGCATGGTTTGTAAATGATTTACTGAAATTAGTGAATATATTAAACACAAACTAAATAACATATCCACATAAGTACTAAAAGGGTATCTCCAGTACTTTGCCAAGTCTTCCAGTACTAAAAGACTGTTCACTATTCATTTGCCTGTTTGTTCAATTGGAAATGAATGGAGGCAAGGAACAGTAAACAAGTGGGGTAGTTTTTGCTCCCATAAGGAAACCTAACACAGAGTAACTTTTATTCAAGACTGGCACAGCCCTTTAAACTCGAATAAAGTCAGACAAATACAAAGACAAACAATCTAATAGGGGGGGGGGGGGGGGGGGGAGAGACAAGCGCAGGCCAACAACTAAATTGTCTTCATAGTAATGACTTAGCAAAACTTTGGACTTAAGGAGTGGGAAGGTAATCAAACTGACTGATACATTTCTGCTACACCCAAACTGTCCATTATTAACTCATACTTACACCGCAAATCAGAGTCTGATAAATCAGCATTTCTGTATAAATATCAAGTTATATACGGTCTTCATGATTAGTGCATTAATATGAATAGATCATATGCATTCAAACCATGGGGACGGCATGGGCATCTCCACCGTCACCGCCGCCCGGATCCTGAAGGGAGGGGAAAGTTCCAGACTCTCCTTTGAACGCTTCCCCCAACACCGGCCTGTCCAAGACGTATTGCGCGGACTATCAGGTGACGGACTCTGCTGCCTCCTCCACGGCCTTCCAGTGTGGAGTGAAGACAAACAAAGGCGTGCTGGGACTGGATCCTCGGGTCCCCCGATATGACTGTCGTTCTTCCCTGAAGGACGGGATGCAGCTCATGTCCATACTGGACTGGTCCTTAGCGGCTGGCAAATCCGTTGGGCTGGTTACCAATACCCGCATTACCCACGCCATCCCGGCCGGGGCCTATGCAATTCGGCGGACATGGGGTGGGAGGGCGAAAGGCAAAGAGAGGCAGGTGTAGGGACATCGCTCGTCAGCTGATTGAGGACTACCCCGATGTGCAGGTGATTATGGGAGGTGGACGTCGCTACTTTCTCCCACGTAACGCCACCGATCCCACCACTGGACAGTCGAACTACTACTACGGCCGTCGTGACTTCAGAGACCTCACGAAGGAGTGGCTAGGTGGTCAAGAGGCTCAGGGAAGACAGGCAGCCTACCTGTGGAACGCAGAGCAACTGCGGCAGCTGGATCTGAACGCTACGGATTATCTCCTTGGGTTGTTTGCTCAGAGTCACATGGACTTCGAGTCAGACAGGAAGTCAGCCGAGCAGCCCAGTTTGGCGGAAATGACGCAAGCAGCCATCACTATTTTAAGCCGGAACCCAAAAGGATTCTATCTGTTGGTGGAAGGGGGTCGATAGACCATAGTCACCACGACAACAGTGCCTACAATGCATTGCACGACACCTTGTCATTTGACGCAGCAGTGGAGGCGGCCTCTAGCTTGACCAGTGTCAGTGACACACTGACCATCACTACGGCTGACCACTCCCATACTATGGTCATCGCAGGGTATCAAACGAGAGGCAGTCCTATTTTCAATGTTGTGGACGACGCAGTGGATGAAGACGGGAACACGTTCACCACCTTGCTGTACGGGGAAGGGCCTGGTTACCGATATGGGTCCGAGAGAACCTCCATCACCAACCGACAGAGCAATGCCCCTTACTACCAGCAGGAGAGTGCCGTGCCCTTGGAGAGTGCCTCTCACGGCGGTGAGGACGTGGCTGTGTACGCCCAGGGCCCCACGAGTCACCTGGCCAGCGGGGTGCACGAGCAGAACTTCCTGGCCCACCTCATGGCCTACGCCTCCTGTGTCGGCCACTTCCACCAGACCAACCATTGTCCTCCGTCACTTCCGGAGGAAGCTAACCCCACTTCCCCTTCCTCTCTCTCGTTTTTTCTTCTTCGAGTCCGGTGTTACCACTGGAGACAGCATGAACATGACCACTGAAAGCTCGGTGGTCTCCACAAAACCGTAACAAGGTCACCTTCTTATGATTACAATGCTAATTGTCATCTACAATGCAATGCTAAAATGGAGGCTTCCCGGGAACAAGGAACGTATACTATGGTGCTTTTTTGTGTGTGCTTGTTCACTGAACAGTGATGCTTACGTGTGGATGCATGACAGTTTGTGATAGAAGTGCATCGATTAAATTCTCTTAAATGTACAGCATTTTGTCACTTTAAATTAATCATCAGGGTCATTGTATTGAATGGATCCCTGCATGAAAGTATTGATTTCCTGGACACTGATTTCAATGGCATATTCGCTTTCATGTCTGAAGAATGGATTTCAAATGAAATAAATAAATCAAACTGTGATTTATCATATTACATGATAATCACGACTTATGTGAATAATTGTACAGAATTAAACAAACTGGTTTGAATGCATGGGATCTATTCATATTAATGCACTAATCGTGAACACCGTATATAACTTGATATTTATACAGAAATGCTGATTTATCAGACTCTGATTTGCGCGGTGTAAGTATGAGTTAATAATGGACAGTATGGGTGTAGCAGAAATTTATCAGTCAGTTTGATTACCTTCCCCCTCCTTAAGTCCAAAGTTTTGCTAAGTCATTACTATGAAGACAATTTAGTTGTTGGCCTGCGCTTGTCCCCCCCCCCCCCCCCCCCCCCCAAGGTTGTTTATCTTTGTATTAGTCTGACTTTATTCAAGTTTAAAGGGCTGTGCCAGTCTTGAATAAAAGTTTTCTGTGTTAGGTTTCCTTATGGGAGCAAAAACTACCCCACTTGTTTACTGTTTATTGTTTGTTCAATTACTTATCTTAATAAATGTCCATCCCTTAAACTAATATGACCCACCAATGGTCCATGGTCTTTAAACTTATTCGTTGTGGTATGTCTGTCCATTGATTAGTGTAAGCACTTTCGGTTTTTTCTCCATACTTACGTCTTTTTCATCGCTATTATTATTTTCATATTATTATCATCATTTTTATTACCATTGTTTTTATCATTATTACTATTATCAGACTAGTATGATTGTTATTAAGAACATTATAATCTTTACTACCGTTTTCATAAACATTTCCATCCCAATGGTATTCATCATCATTGCCATTGTTACTGTTTGTTACTTTTCAGTAATATCTGTCATCTTCTAAGCGTTCACTTCCCACAGATAGTAAAAGAAATACACGAGTGCACACGCACTCACATACGCACGCACATACACGCGCGTGCACGTCCACACAACCACGCGTCTGCGTGCATATGCGCACTTACACATGCATGAATACGCACACACATACACAAGCACGCACATGCGCATATGCACGCACACACATATGCTTTTACTCTCATATGCACATGCACATACACATAAACACTTCTATGTGCACACACAAGTGCACCCCCCCACACACACACACACAAAATGCACGCACACACAAATGCAAGCATGGGCCCGTGCCCACTACTCACGCACTCACAAACACACCCACATTCACGCAAACAATGATACTAGTGGCGCGCGCAGACAATGTTATAGGTACCTAAGGTCTGACCAGCGCGTTGGGCTAATACACAGGTCAGAGATCTGTTAAGTCGTATACATGAGACCCTCGTCTTAAATCCACTCATCCTAGTCACTTTCTTTATCCATCAGACGTGAATCATGCGCAGCGTGGTCTCAAAACTTTACATATGTGGTGCAGCCTATGTGAAACTATTCCGCACGCAGTGACACCTTCATGACACTGAAACTAATAGAATTCGATGAAACTGAACTGGTATGTATACATACACATATGTGTGAATGCATGCAGGTATACCATGCACAAGCTCACATACACGCGCGCGCGCGGACACACACACACACACACACACGTGTGTGTACATATGATATGAATGCATAAACGCACAACTATAATAGTGGTGCAGACCATGTTAGCTTGGCATTCATTATTTGATCAGTGCGTTCTGTGAATGCATTAGTAAGGGACTTGCTAGGGCTTACCCATGGACGCTCTCACCAACTCTGTCCATGTTTATTTACTTGCCTATACATGTGTCGTAGGACAAATTCTGCGTAGTGTGGAATCATGATTTGCCAAGTTTTGCATATATGGAAATGGACTACACCGCACGGAGTGAAACATACTACCAGATGAAACTGAGGCTGTTTTTTGACCGCACACACATAGTACAGGCACATACACACATTAATACACATGCATTCGTGACAACACACACACACACACACACACACACACACACACACACACATACATACATACACACAGAGTCCTACTCTGGTTTCCATTTCATTGGGACATGTCGTGAAAAAACACAAGTCCCTTGAGGTCATACAACCCAATGGCGCAGATGCCATAGGTCCCGAGTATGTGAATAAAAGGATTCCTGCAGGCTCTACAATTAGTAAACAGCATTGAAAACAGGAAACTCTCATTTTCAATAGTTCCAAAACAGCGGCAGAATTCTTTTTAACATTTAGTAAGGCAGAAGATTCCAAACTTGGGACAGTTGATTATTAATCTGTTAATTTTTTTTTAAAATGATGAGCTGCAGTACAAACATCTCCGCTGTGCGTTTGCAAACGTCTACAATGGCTTTCGGTCAGCTGTCGACCACTTTCTATATCCCCGCTATCATATGTGGTTTTCATACTTCACTGAGTTTACTGTCATGAGCACAATCTTCTCCATGTTCATAAATATACTACTGGGCAAAAAGTTAAGGGCCACCTGTCATTTTGACGTTAGTGTCTGAGTGTGTAAATAATAGGCTTGAAACGAAGTCACAATGACCCAAACTTGGTTAGACATATTGAACAGATGTTCCTTAACAGATCACAAAAACTAAAAACCCACTGCGGTACAGGTGGAGCGCACCTGCACGTGCGGAAACCACGTAAAACCGGTAAAACGGGTGCCTGTGGGAGCATATGAGTTTGAAAAAAAGGGCGAAATGCTCGTGGTCAATCATGATGCACGTGCATGGCACCTCGTTCATGAACACAGATCAGACGCCGTTGGCCACAAATCTGTAAACAGAACGGTCGTCTACGCCAGCCCAAAAAGCATGGCACAAAGGCAAAGACTGGATCCTGCCGATCGTGGACGTGCCTTAGCGTTGATTGACGAAGGGATTTCTGGCCGCGAGGTGGCTAGGCGTCTGAACGTGTCTCATTCCACCATCCAACGTCTTGTAGAGAGGTTTCAGGCCACTGGCAGCGTGCAGGATAGGCCACGATCAGGCTGTCCTCGGTGTACCGACAGACATGCTGACCCGATTCCTCCTGCTGTCTGCCCTAAGCAATCGGACTGTCACCTCATCCACCTTAAGGCGTGAGCTCCTGCAGGCTGCAAATGTCAATGTCAGTAGGACAGTTTGTAACCGTTTGCACGAGTTCGGGCTGTCATCCCGGAGACCAGCAGTCCGAGTACCACTTACTCCAGCTCACCGCAGAGCATGGGCAGACTGGTGTCGTCATCACGTTCGCTGGACGAGGCAGCAATGGTCTCGAGTGCTGTTCACAGATGAGTCCCGCTTCACCTTGGCATTCAATGACGGCAGGACCCGAGTGTGGCGAAGGCCAGGAGAACGTTTTGCTGACGCTACAGTTCGTGAGGTGGATCGTTACGGAGGGGGTTCTGTGATGGTCTGGGGTGGCTCCAGTCGTCAAGACAGAACTCCCCTGTACGTCATTCAAGGCATGCTGACAGGGGTGCGGTACCGTGACGAGACTGTGAGGCCCCTGATCTAGCCCGCCCTTCAGGCCATGGGTAACGCTGCTGTTTTCCAAGATGACAACGCCCGTCCACACCGGTCCCGTGTCGTGGACGATCATCTGCAGCAAGGGGGGATCATCCGAATGCAGTGGCCATCTCGCTCACCCGATCTGGCTCCAATTGAGCACCTCTGGGATGTCCTTGGACGGCGGGTAGCCCACAACCACCCCCTTACCCGTTGATGTGGCCCAGCTCACTCTCTTTCTGCAGCAGGAATGGCAGGCCATACCGCGGGACACTCTTCGGACCCTGGTGGACTCCATGCGTCGACGTTGTGCCGCTCGCCTGGCGGCAAACGGTGGCTACACTCAGTACTGAATGGGCAGTTTTCAGTTGTGGCTTATGTGAGGATCCTGAGGAAGGGTGATTGAACATTACAGCCCGCTGTCTGCGTTTGATTTGTTGATTTCGTGCAATAGTCCAATGAATTTGTTCTTGAATAAATTTGGAAAATTTTGCGTCCGTTTTTCTTAACATTGGCTGTAGTGTTTTGGTCTGGGAGACAGCATTGGCAATTGCCCTTAACTTTTTGCCAGTAGTACCGTGTATAAGTAATAAAAATATTGGCAATCTCAATTTAATTAACGCCTATACACAACAACAACTACACTATTGCTACTTGTTACTATAATGGGACATTGATTAAGCTTTTTCCAAAGCCTAAAATCGCTGTACAGTATGAATGAAACACACAGTCAAACGTCTGGACTCGCAAAACACGCACATCAGCTTCATTACGCACAGATGCTGACACACAGGAACACACTGTCTAAAACCCCAAGGCCTTCCGCCACATGCGCTCATTAATCCATGTGCACACGTGTATACGCTCATGTGATGTAGCAAAGCAGAAGAGTAGAAAAGAGGTCAGAGATACAGAAGTGACTGCATTTTTGTTTTGTAAATACTGCTGCGAAAGATAGTTCAATATTTGCTAAAAAAAAAAAAAACGATGGACACTGAGAAACACACAAACGAAAAGAGTATCATACAAGTGATGTAAAATAACTAAACGCTCTTCCACTGTGTTTTCTCCATCTGAGCTTTATGTTCATGAAAGTCCTAGTATCACCAGAAAAAAAAACGAAGAGACCTTGATGAGACATAAATGTTCAAAGTTTTGAGGCATACCGAGGTACTTTTGCGAAAGTATATCAAAGTAAAAACAGTGTGACAATGTTGAAATAAAATTCTGTTTAAAGCAAGTAAAAACAGTAAGTCTTGCGTTTTATTCTCTGCCAGACAGGAAGTCAATGTAATCCTTCTAAGAAACATGTACTGTGCTTAGATTTACGACGTTTGAAGATAAGCTTTGTTAGCGGAGCTTTGTTGGAGAGGTCTGTTGAACTTTTGTGGAAAGATACGGAGAAGCGAATTTCAGTGTGGTCAAGCGAATTTCAGTGTGGTGCGGCAACTAATAATTAACTGCATCTATGTGAAGTATTTAGAAGTGGAGCTTTTGTATTTGCATTCAATGCAAGCAGCTTGTCAGTCTTTTATACGTGTTCATTCACTGAGAGATCTTTGCCAAAGAAACCAAGGTCATGCACATGATCAAGAATGAGACGGTGCTCTTTCAAATGGGAGTGGTAAAGGGCAGAGAAAGTGTATTCCAGATGGAGTGATGAATCGTACAACGTTTTTTTTTTTATTATTACCACTTTATGAATCATATAGCTTTTTTCTTCTTATTACTTTATTTCCGATGCTTGTCTGGCATACATAATTAACCTCAGAGGCACACAGTGTGGGAAGAGTGAACAAGATGGCAGTAGTTTGAAGAAAGAGTTAGAATGTACACCAAATACATTCCATGCTTGAACAATGCTTGTGTGTATTGATAACATGTATCAGAAGCATGTATTTTAGGGGATCCGTCACCCTCAACAGACACGCCACACCTGTAAATAAAGTTTACCTGTTGAGCCTGAAGGCTCTGTGGTGCTGCCTTCCGTTCCCTCTGTAGCTGGTAACATAAGAGAGAGATCAGGATGAGTTTGAAACTATGACGGCTGTGGCGTTTTGAAAAACATAAAAAGAAAATGAAATGCATGCTGCGCGTGATCCTGAGGAAGAGGCTGATGTCTTGAGTGGTTTCAGATTAATCACATATCAGTATACAAATATAAGCGTAAAAGAGGTATTACACATATCAGCCGCCGTGGAGCTGTAAATAATGCTATGGCTGGCTGGCTAGGAGAGATGCTTTAGTGTCATGTCAGGCATTTATGTGTGAAATTTCTTCAACGTATTTGGCTTCTATCTTGAGTGGAGTGTATGATGAGTTTAAAAGGGACGCTACATAATACTTAAGCTCTCATGGTGACTTCTGTTTTGCTGTCCTCTCCATGCCCATGTCGCCCGTAAATGCATGCCCAAGTCAATGGAATCGACAAAGTCGTTGGAACATTTCTTGGATAAATGTGGCGGTATCCTCAGGAGGGGACATCCACAGATGATGGCACTACGACGAAACTATTATTGGCGTCATTGAAAGCCTTAGCAAGTGGCGTCCTGCGTACGCTGGATCAGAACAGGCACTATTTAACAGTATACAAGTGACTCCGCGACAGTATCGTATCTCCTCTAATGGGTTACCCCTCATGATAACCTGATGCTGAATGGCCCCAGTGGACTGCAGTGTTGGGACTGACAGGGCCGCCGTGACTGTTGCTGGCTATGGGCCAACCGAAATGACTGATACAGAGCTAATGTCGTTGGTATGAATTAAAGAAGAAACATGCCGTTGGTATGAATTAAAAAAAAGAAACAATGAATTAAAGAAGAAGCATGCCGTTGGTATGAATTAAAAAAGAAACAATGACCTCCATTAAACAAAACAACAGAATCGAACGCAATTATTGCTTTCAACCAGATTCATTTTAAATTGGTAGCTGAAGGTTTCCACACACACACACACACACACACACACACACATATATATATATATATATATATATATTTATTTATTTATTTATACACACAGACACACACACACACACACACACATATATATATATATATATATATATATGTGTGTGTGTGTGTGTGTGTGTGTGTGTGTGTGTGTGTGTGTGTGTGTGTGTGTGTGTCTTTCATTTAACGTCTATCCACTATTCGTGATGTTACACCATATATATATATGTATATATATATATATATATATATATATATATATATGTGTGTGTGTGTGTGTGTGTGTGTGTGTGTGTGTGTGTGTGTGTTCCCCCCCCCCCCCCCCCCTCTCCTCGCCTCCCTTTCACGGATGTCTCCGTTTTCTTATTCATAATTTCCTTCGCAAATGTAACGTAAAATGAACGTTTTTTTTCAACGATTTATAACAAATATATGCAAGTCGGATTAGCCGGCACTGGGTCAGTCGATATCCGTTTAAGATTATATTATTTTTCGTTTCCTGGCCATTTCCTGGCCAAACTTTGCTTTTTACATGAACAAAGTTTTGTGGACAGAATGAAACTGGATATATCAACACTCACGTAGATCATCCATATTTTACCCTCCTCACATCCTCCGGATAAGTTGACATCCATGCAAATCCAATGCAAATTGTCAGTACGCTGGTACTCACATAATCAGCTGATTGTGGAGATCTAGGCAAACAGTTACAGGTGAACACAAGAACATAAACACCTTCTTTCACTTCACAGCTTATCACTTGTTTGTTTGATACTTAGATTGTAGGTTCTTCGTTTCTGTTTTCTCTTTCTTTCTTGAGGAAGAGACACAGATCACTTTAAAAGAACATTAACTTTTACAGGGAATGATGTTTTTTGGCCATATGCTATTAAAAACATGATGAAAAACCGTTAGACTAGGTATATTTACCCTCTTTAACATATTTGTTAAGTCGACATCCGTCTAAGTCGATGCCACTTACCCCTCTTCCCATTCGGATTTATAAGGTAATGCCATCAATATTGACTCAGAGGAAAACAGCAAAGAAAATTTTACTGTCTTGTAAGGTACGGAGAAAACTGTCCCACTTTATACATTCATCCAACTAGCATTAAGTACAGAAGTCTGTCCAAATGACAACAAAAATCAGCTCAGCGTACGAAAATGATCCATCTTCTTCTTCGTCTTCAGAGCTTGTCTCTTTTTCTCTTTCGTTAACTTTCGGTTTTCCATTTTCTTTTGCTTCTCCCTTCTCCACGTTTCCGTTCTGGGGAAAAGACGGGAGTGGAGGAGGGAAAAACGATGACGGTTCGCACCGGGACACAAACAGTATTCAGAGGAAACTATGGGGGAGGAAGACAATGGACTCCAAGAAGACAAGAGACTGGGCAAGAGAAATGAATTTGTACTCTCAAGTTCACAAACAAGCAGGTTGTGAAGATATGGTAAAAAAAAGTTATGATGGAACTGTACGTAAAGAACATGAGTATCTTCTTCACTCAAAGTTTGCCAACAGTATTTATCTAAAAAACACTGTGAGCATCATTGTAAGTATCTAAATCCATACTAGGTACATCCAGTCCATAATGTTAACACGTAGCGTCAATGTGCTAACACACAGTAGACGTTTAGTGGCAAGCCTATGCACTCACTGGATATGATATGGCAAGTTCCACACTTTGGATGTAAATATCTAAAAAGGATTGAACTGATTTGAACAGAAACGTTTGTGGCAGTTCTCATGTGACTTACTGTGTTTGTGTGTTTCTGTGTATAGCCGCCACACATTCTCTTTTGCCTTACCAGTCGTGCCCTCTTCACAGGCGAGAACTTCTCTCGGTTCAGGGGAAGTATCTATGATGACGACGGTATGGCTATCGTATCAACCGGAGAATCCCCTTTGCCCTCCTGATATGCACAAGACACAGAACATTCTTTTAATATTACTTCCAATACACGGTTTTCTTCTTTTAACTCATATGGGAAATATCCAGATACAGCACAACAAAACTGGTTAAAGTTAAACATTGACAATAGAATTAACAAAACAATCTTCATTGTCATTATCACTATTATAATTCACGTTAATATTATTATCATTTGAGTAACGGTTGCTACGCCCCATAAGAGTGATGATAAGAATCGTTCATAAAAGGAAATAAAAAAACATTTCTCAAAGATAGGAACCTATCAGTTCCCAAGAGCACTGGTCACATTTTCCTGACTCTCAAACTTCGGAACATGTTCACCAGTATCTCCATAAAATTTGACAGAATTCTCATCACAAGTACGTGTGACAGAATCGCACGGTCACTGACTAAGTATTTCATCAGAATGTTGCCCCTCTATAACACTTGCATTAACACGAAAGGTTTAAACTTGGACCACCATCTGTCAGTTTCTACATGCAAGAATGATTAACCAGACGAGTCAGTCTTTGCAGGAAAAAAAAAAACTTTAAGCGAATAATTCATCATACTAAGAACAATTCTCCCAACGCCAAGGCTGTTACAAGGGTGGAATGGTGACCAAGAGGATACTACGGCTGTGATGTTAGGAGGTCCATAATCCGTGGTTCGAATATGTCACTGGACTGCTTCTTTCCTCTCACCCGCTAGTTCTCATAGAGGTGTTTTGTGTGCAACCACTACGAATGAAATCATGAACAGGGTTTATTCAGTGATTAAACATACAAAACTGCTGGCACGACCTCTCAAAGAACAGCAATTTGAATTTCACTCACAGAACTTCTAAACATGTATTACAATACATTGGGAGAAATATTCATAACAATAATTTTAAGATAAACAAATACAGAGATAAACAATTAACAAGTAAGGGATCCACTGTCAGATGAAACAGCGATGTTTTTTTTCTGGGACTGAGAACATATTTTCGTTAAATCCATTGAAAATTCAACTCTTTCTGGTTTTGTGTGTGTGTGTGTGTGTGTGTGTGTGTGTGTGTGTGTGTGTGTGTGTGTGTGTTTGTTTCCGCGCATGCACATATGTGTGTATGTGCGTTCGTTTGTGTATATATCTATTTATTTCCTTATGTTTGTGCATGTGTGTTTTAAACTGGTCGTTTGGGTAATATTCTGAGCTTTAAACACTAAGGGTAATCAATAAATCAGTTACTATCATTATGAAATCACCCATGTTAAAAATGGCTGAGCTGAAGTATGTCTGACAAAAGTTGCATTCGGCAACCCTTTCGTCCATCACACACTGATGAGCACTTCAGAGGGAACTGCTGTTAAGACAACTTACGACAGCTAGCACTAAAACACCAGGCTTCGAAACATCTTCAGAGCTGTCCAGGGTAGCTGTGATTGATGTGTCTGGCGTGATCTCATACAGATATAAATCTACGCCATCGTGCTCAATGTTTCCAATGAATTTCTTTTCTGGACTACTGGCAACTGCAACAACACAAAATTTCTGTCATGAACCAGTAGAAGGAACAATGAGACTTGACTACTGCAATTATCATAGTTGAGATAGGTCACAAATAGAGTTGTATCAGACAAAAATGCGAATTTACACGCAAAACAGAGTGCAAAATAGGGCTTATTTGCCATGCAATAAACAACAGGTGAATAGATGTTCGAGATATGTCTTCTTGAGATTGCGTAAACAGTAGCCAAAAATTGCACAAAACTTACTCACCAAATCGCAGTCAATAATAAGAATCATTCTCATGTTGGCTGTGGCCTGTGAAGCATTTTTTGTTCTTTATATGACCGTAGTTTCTGACGTCTAGAGGGAAGACAACTGTCCAACGTTGACTTGTCTGCTATGTATTATGTATTAAATAAGCGTTACCCTGCACTTTGGTTTTTGTGTTCATTTGTATTTTGACTTCTTTTCACTAACGGTGCAGTCTATTTTACTCTTCGAGCTTTATCAGTTAATGGCGACGTCAAATTATCAGGAGACTTCTTCAACCTAAACAAATATGTTTGTCATATGAAACTCAATTTAAAACGCATGCATGTGCAAATACCTATAAAGTGACACATAAATCTCGTGATGAGAGATACAAACAATCAGCACTTCAACTCATACCTATTTCTTCCGGAGTCTTCGGCGACGCGGATGGCTCTGCACAAAAAAATCCTCAGTTATATGTATGTTTGAAAACTTATGGATCCTTAGGACACACACACATTCTCTCTATCATATAATAAATAGTTCGTTACATCACATCACTTCTGCATGTACATCCACTTATAACACTAATGTATGTGTACATCCGCCTATCTCCGTTTTAGAAAGAGCGTATATCAGTCAAAATTTACGGCATAATCGCAAATTGTGTACATCATTCCAGTATGAAGTTTCCCCAGGATAATTAATACCTAACAACTGGAAACACGCCTCTTGTTTAATCTGTAATCGACATATTAACCACCGCTTGCTCACAGACACAGACACACACACACACACACACACGCGCACGAATTCGTTACTATACCTGTACTTGTACTTCTTCCTGCTGTACTTGTTGGTGACTGTGTCGAAGAATTTGTCCCACCTAAAAAAATCAAAACAGGCAGACCGACAGTAAAACGTTAAAAAAGAATGACAGATAGTTCAGACGGAAAGACATCATTCAGAAACACACAGAGAGACATTCGGATAAACAGACTGAAATATCGCCACATACGCAGTAGAACAAAATGACGTTCAGACATATAGAAGGACAGAGAGACGTTTAGAAAGACAGAAGGAATAGAAGGACATTCACATGCACAGATGTACAATGAGAGGTTCAGAAAAGGAACAGGGAATTTTCCACATAGGCAAGACAAAGGGATGTTCTGACAGACAGCAGCAGAGAGAACCTTTTACGCAGACAAAAGGACAGACTTTGAGACACAGAGGACAGACAGATGTTCACAGGTGTTCACATGTCAAACAGGTTTCTTTTTTACTACAGTATTTGTATTGATCCATATGAATGTGCATACAAAGAAAACAAGACAGTGTGGGAAAACAGAGAGATAGACAAAGATAAACGGGAGACAAACAAAGAGACAGAAAGAAAGACAGAATGCAATACACATACACCTTGTGTGGCTATCCGACAGTCCCCTTTTACAGATAATATTTTATTTCTTCTCAATATAATGAAACATTCATGATGGGTTTGAACTGAAGTAAACTACTAGCAGATGGTTTTTCATCAGTAACCCTTTACAGTAAGAACAACCTTTAATAGCATGGTCATTAAACGGTGGCATGTGAACACGCCCATATGCATACGCATG
This sequence comes from Conus betulinus, assembly GCA_016801955.1. Taxonomy (NCBI): domain Eukaryota; kingdom Metazoa; phylum Mollusca; class Gastropoda; order Neogastropoda; family Conidae; genus Conus; species Conus betulinus. The sequence continues at coordinate 452,304 of JADBJO010001123.1, forward strand.
TAAGTGCCTCCAAACTCAACAGGGCTACAAACACTATACTTTGACCACACATAAATGAATCACGGTTCAAACCTCAAAATCTTCGCGGACGTCAAGTTACAAAAGGCACGGCTTATTCCAATCGTTTTTCTCCCGCCCACTTGAAAGATACAAAAGTACATCAGAACAAAACAGATGCAGTAAAAAAAACAACAAAAAACTCTTGTATCATGGAAGTGCACAAACTACACTGCGTCAATGCCATAAACTGAGATTTTGTGGAAAGAATGGGCAGTGGGAACATAGAAAACATGAAGCAAAAGCAAAACAAAACAAAACAAACAAAAGGAAGCTAGAACATCCGATAGTGACGAAAAAAAAAAAACGCAGGAAGTTTTCAAACATACAAATTTTTGAACGCAGTAATACTATTTATAATTGAACGCTTCTACCTCAACCCCGTAACTCCACTTAAACCCGACCCCCATCGCAACTTCCCTCAACACAAATCCCCTTGCCCTTTCTGTTTCTCCGCCAGCCTCGACTGTCCTTCATCAAGTCTCCGCATTCCCCCGCCTACCCCCTCCCCCACCCCCACCTCAATTCCCCACTTTCTCACTGGCATCATACAAAGAAGCCAAGTCACAATGTTGTTATACATTCAAAACAAAATTCACATGCTTTCTCACCTGTCGGTGACGTCAGCATTACGATGTACGTTTCATTTGCGTTCATGGTGTATTCACCGTTCTGCAGAATGTGGAGAAAATATAAAACAACATATATTGACATCCTCCTCACATACATACACAGAGGTACACTCACAGACACAAACACATTTTCCGCGAAACACCAAACTTACTTTCTATCGTTGGTTGGTTCCAATCAACATGTCAGCATTTTGCTTGACAATTAAAACGTACGTGACTTTCATTCACCTAATTATGCCTGTACAGTCATCACAAATACGTAAAAAATGCAGATACTTTTGGACAGCTCAGAAACTTTAAGAAGGTTCCAAAAACGTTTCAAAATTACTCTACTTACGATTGACTTTGGTGTGTCATGGTTTTGACCTACGAAACTATAAATAGCTTGGATTTATTAGAGAGAATATTTCAATTCACGTTGTTTATTGTCCAGCCGACCACAGGGAGCCATATTAGGGATGTGATGTTCTATTAAATCGGTTGAATTTTAAAATCATGTTCATTTAGCGGATGCTTATTGCAACATTTGTTTACACGTTTTAAAACTGCATCCATGTTATGTCTCTGTATGAGCAAGGGATATATGCATCGGATGACATGACTTAATGACAATTTCTTAACACTGAACTGTGACAATTCAAGTATCTTTGCCGTCATTAGTATGACAAATATATTTTACTTGTAACATTACTGAAGTTCACTTTTTTTTACATCTAAGGAAAGATTAGTTACATTTTATGCGAAGGGGTTGAAAAGTCATCAATCACAGACCTTTTGGAAGTATCAGACGGGACATGCTGTTTAATGGTGCTACATGTTTTGATGAAGCAGCTTGTTTGGCCGTTTTGTAGTAACGATAACTGTAATTTAAGATGATACTCTTGTATGCTGTAGACCAAAGTTTATAATCAGACCAAATGTTGATGAAGGCAATAAAAAGGCCAACACGACATTATGTTTGTTAGTGAAACAGTGCTACTAAATTTAGCCAAGGTAATTTGTTTGAAATGACAATATACAAGTTACTGACACATTGCTTGGTTTTGTATCGAAAAAAAAGTTGATGTTAAATGTGCCGATCAATATTTTCCATTCAGTATGTATAACGTATAAGAGAAAAGAGATGGATTTGAAATTCGATGGTCAGGCGTTATCAATCAAGTTAAACACAGGAACAGCATTTTTGTAATTGTACTAAGATGGAAATCTATTGTCATCGTTACAAAGTTATAAATGTGGATGAAAGTATCAGTAAATTCTAGATATGAGAGTTTGAGTAATTTTGTATCTCACAGTTCCTACAGCTGGTCCTGTTCTGTTAACGTGACACTACAAGCGACAAATTATGTAATGGCGCAAACGCAATCGTTACTTTTATCTGTTTTGTTTTTTCTTTTGAAAACCACAGCATGTTTCTAATCTTTTTGAACAGCGATTGCTATTTGTCTGATGTCTGGTGAAAAATTGATGAAGAGAACTGGCTATGATCTGCTTTCTTGTAATCTTATTCATATACTTCTTTCACTTACGTAATTGTTGTGATATCAGGAGGCAAAGTTTTAGTGAAGTGACTTTTTTGCATTCACTTCTACCATTTTTACTGAGTAAGACAACATTACGTCGGTGATCAGCATCTCTCTCTCTCTCTCTCTCTCTCTCCTCCATATATATATATATATATATATATATATATATATATAAAGTCAATACAATCTTTGCTGTTCATCTCTTGCCACTTTTATTTGCCAAATTTTCGCTCACACGAGCTTCTCACGGCAGCTCTTAAGACACAAGTGCTGAGGGCCAGTTCTTGGAATGAATCCACAGTTTAGGCCGATCGCCACCAAGTATCCTTGTTGTGCTACAAACAGCAACGTCGGGTCGGCGATCACGTGACGCACTGCGTCGTGACAAAACTAGACATCGGAACACTACATGACAGACAAACTCGCCGGGGCGAGACGGGGGCGAAGCGCGTTCTGAATTTGGTTAAATGACGCGCTTCGCCCCCGTCTCGCCCCGGCGAGTTTGTCTGTCATGTAGTGTTCTGATGTCTTTTTTTTTTGCACAGAAGAGAAAAAAAACAAAAGAGTTATCCCGTCAACATGTCTCACCTCCGGTTTTGCGTTCACAAAGACCTTGGTACTTTCATTCTCCTGACCGGGAACACTTTCCACATACGCTCCCCCAGCGAACTGACTCATCTGAATGTAAGTACCGTTCTCCTCTCCTTCGTCCTTTGTACTCCCCTCTGGTACTTCAGCTTCCATTTGCTCGGACATGGACTTTCACTGGGCCCTATTCAAATATGATTAAAATAAACATATCCTGTCAGATCATAAAACTAGCAGCAAACATTCTGTTAGGTTGCGAGTATTTGAAAACATGCTTTTCTGCAGGTTCTGCAATGACCATGCAACAATGAAAACAGAAAATCACCATGTCTGATCGGTTCAGAAACAAAGGCCGGATTCTTCCAATCGTTTTAGTTTGAAGAAGAAAACACACGCAGACTCGACTTTGTAGATATACAGCTGAAGGATTTTGGGATGCGAAACTGCAATGCCAGTTGTTTTCGTTTGTTGTTTTTTTTTGTGTGTGTGTGCACACTATTATACTATATGTTTGTAGTCGTTAACAAAGGCGTCTCGGTCCATTCTAGAACATACTTTATTGTTTTCACAATCGTCTGCACTTCCCCTACTAAGTTCCTCAAAATAGAATCATTTCTTTATATGTGTAACAGTCCTCTGATGTATTTTATTTCTCTCTTTGCTTCCCTTATCTCCGTAAAGCGTTACTGGGCGCCGCATTGAAAATCTGCTCCCCAGTTTCCTCGAGCTCTGTCAATTGTGTACTATGGCTTCAGTCTTTGCAAATTTTTTTTCCCGGCCATTAAGATTTACCACATTTCGGTGATTTCACTGCTTCTACATTATCTTCATGGAATGTTGGAAAGTCATCTTCACTCGATTAATCCTGAACTGTTAGCCCGCTTACATTTTTTTTCTCAAAAGTGTAGCATGAGATGCAGTTCGAGCTAATATACAGCATGCTATTGCTCAATAACTCTAAATCACTGTTGATCGTAAGGGATAATGCAACCCTCATAGCATGGACTGAGATTTAATTCACACAGAAAATCTGTATTCTCAATATGTACACAAATCAATATTATCTGAGACATTATCACTCCCTAAGAATGACATTAAAACTCTCCTACAAGATGGTGCTAATGTGACATTTTATCAGATTTTCAAGTCAAACGTTCTTTAAGAAGACAGAAAAGGGTGAGAGAGAGAGAGAGAGAGAGAGAGAGAGAGAGAGAGAGAGGGAGAGGGGGGAGGAGGGGGGAGAGTAAGAGACTCGACCTCAAACGCTTTTTTTTTGCAGATGGGGAGTGGAGCAAACATCAAAGTAACCATCCCATTTAAAATGCATAACTTTAAAGACAGACTTGTGCTTAACGGGATGGATGGGTCCGTGAGAAATAATCCTGCTCCAGCGAGTGTTGTCGTTAATTTTATGGACGGGGGATGCAGGAATGGGGGTGTCAGCAGTACCAGCAACCGATTGCTACTTCACCATGTAGGAGCTCAAGTTTGCCAAAGAATCCTGGTTATCTCTTGGGTGGGAATCCCTTCCAGCTGAACTAAAACGAAACTCGAGCGCAGATCATGGTGTCGGAATGAGCGGCGTGGGTGCACTGCCACTGAGATGGCACGGAAGATGAGACAGCAAAACAACAACAAAAAAAGGAAACTCTCGAGCATATCCTGATGCATGCATCAATGAGAGTTTCCAAAAACAAACAAGATCACTCAGCGGGTTTCAAAATGAAGTGACTGCCGGCGAAAATGGAAACAAGAGCAAAAACAGAATAACAACGCCGCCACACGAAAGAAACAAGAAAGCACACAAAAACGGAATGCGTTTCGACCTATTTGGTCTTCCTTCGGCAAAACAGGTAACGTACAAGACAATGAAAACGAAAGACGAACAGTCTCTTATCTCTTCTACTGAATGCAAACATTAGTTTTTGGTGAACGACCCAAAAGCATGAAAGAAAACCGAGGCCGAAGGTGAAAAACATCATAGATCAAAACAACAATAACGATGATTATAAAATCAAAAAGTAATAATGATGATGTAGATGATGGTGATGATGATGATGATGATGATGATACGGTTATCACATAACAAATAACGATAAAGATAATAGTATTGTAGTAATGATAATGATACTAACAGAAGAAGAGGATGGAGAGGTTTGAGAGTACAGTTTCAATAATGATTATCGTAGCAATAATAATAATAATAATAACAATGATAAAAAGGAGGAAGAGAGAGAGGAGGTGGAAGCGGAGGAAGAGGAGGTGCAGAAAAGGAGAACAAGAAAGAGATCGGGAAGAAGATGGATAAAGAGAACGGGTAAGACAGAATGTAAGAGACACATCAATAATTATAATAAGAATTAAAAACCAACAAACAATGATAACAATGATATAGAAAAAGGATATAGGATACAGCAATTTTAAATTGTGCCTGTGCAAATGGCAATTGCAACGTGCAACGAGACCATTGGACATCGCCCTGAAGGCTTTAAAACGTAGTGGTCTTTGATGTGTTGGCCCGAGTGCATGCATGAGTCTGTTTGTGTAAATGAGCTTTTATTGAATATTTTGATATTTGTCACAAAACTACCAGTTATTCCAACAATCTTAAAACAACATAGTCACTGACCTGTGCGCCCCCCCCCCCCCCCCCCCCCCCCCCCGTGGGGTGTGTGTGTGTGTGTGTGTGTGGTACCTCTTCTGATCCTACATATGCAGGACATCACCCTACGATCAGCCTAGATAACATCTCTCTCCAGAGGGCGCCGCCATTTCAGTCCAACGACGGTATTCACGACTTGGCCGACACCGGTAATCTCGACACAAATTCACCAAGGGCACAGACGTGGAGAAGAACTCGAAGCTAAAGTCACCATGAGAGCAGGACATTCTTAATGTGATGCTTTTAAGCTGACCGATATTTTGTAAACTGATCAATGCGGGTGAGAATGACGAAGACGATGCTATGGAGTTCCATTACAGGCTGAGACTGCACCACAGGGCTGTACCCTACGCTTATTTCCATATAACCTGACCCTACAGATACAGACACCTGCAGTGTTGGTCAGTCAAATTTGAGCAACACTCTCAGAGCCGCATGCATCAAGTGGATGAAACTTGACAGCTTGGCTCCAGTCTTTCCAAACGAGTCCATAGCAAACTTACCTCACAGTAGCTGCCGGTTGAGGCGGAAAAATCCCACTAATGAATGGCTCCGATGAGAATCGAGCCCATGACCTCCCAGCCATGAAGCCGGGGTTATAACCACTGCGCCACAGCAGCTGGTAACTTGCCCAGTTTTAAGAAGACAGAATTGTAGCTGATCAACGCAACAAACAAGAAATGCAGTTTTCCTCTCTTGATTCACGTCACGAGCTTAGCCCACAGCTACAGGAATTCAGAAGTTATAACAGCTTTCCACATTAAGTGATATTAGACGAAGGGAAAGGATTTGGAGAGGGGGAGCATGAGGAGGAGGGAGGTGGGTGGGTGGGTTAACTTGCAATCAAATACAAAAAAAAAAAAAAAAAAAAAAAAAAAAAAAAAGCATCTTTACAGTCTTACAATACAATGAAAAAAAAAAAAAAAAAAAAAAAAGAAAGGTATGGAAAAGCCCACTTTAAATAACTATTTGAATCATAACACAAACTATAACAAATGTCCCATAGTACTGCGTAGTAAACACTCAAGGATGCTGTCAAGAGAACTTTCAGAAATAGCCGGTAAAATAGGTAGACAGACAGACAGACAGACAGACAGACAGACAGCGTGCGTGCGTGCGTGCGTGTGCGTGCGTGCGTGCGTGCGTGCGTGCGTGCGTGCGTGCGTGCGTGCGTGCGTGCGTGCGTGCGTGCGTGCGTGCGTGCGTGCGTGCGTGCGTGCGTGCGTGCGTGCGTGCGTGCGTGTGCGTGCGTGCGTGCGTGCGTGCGTGCGTGCGTGCGTGCGTGCGCGTGCGTGCGTGCGTGCGTGCGTGCGTGCGTGCGTGCGTGCGTGCGTGCGTGCGTGCGTGCGTGCGTGCGTGCGTGCGTGCGTGCGTGCGTGCGTGCGTGCGTGCGTGCGTGCGTGCGTGCGTGCGTGCGTGCGTGTGTGTGTGTGTGTGTGTGTGTACACTCGCTTGCGCTTTACGTTAACATTGAAAGCAAAACAGAACACAGCGGAAACAATTATTTAAAAAGTTTTGAAAGATAAGAAGATCCTGTTAGTGTTGCTGACAGGTGATCTTTGTCTTATCAACAATACGCTAAAAGGATGAGTGGAAAGAGTGGGTGGGGCACGACTGTTTGCAGCAACGTACGCCCTCCCTGAAGTATTGATTGAAAGGGTTTTCATGTTCCCAACAAGGCTGGTAGTACGAAACAATGATAAAATAAACACTAAAACAAGTTTGAAATTTACAATACGACTGTGCTGATTTCACTACATTAGTACACCGATGGTGAATGAAGGGATTAAAAGAGAATAAACGAACGAATAAACGAACGAAAAAATGTAATCAGTATAGACCATGGCCCCTTCTGATGGGGGTATAATATAACAATAATGATATTTCATACAGAAAGGTAGCATATCATAGTCTGACTATAAGAAACTGACAGATTAGCATACAAAATTTACACAATAAATACTACAGTTGGATTCATTTAACTTACCATAATTGTGCGCCTTTAAAGGCCTATATAAGTAAATACATGTTGTCTTCAGCACTTCTTCATTTTGATTTGCCATGACCAAAGCAGCTCGGAATATAAAAGGGTTTTCAAAGAATTTCCGTGGAATGTATTCTTACCTTAAATCTTGCAGGACAGGACAACAAACGAGAAAATGCAATTCTTCTTCATCTGCGTTTTTTTTGCATAAAGGACATAGTATATCAGTTTTGTTAGTGTTTGCATATCTGTACTGATGCGCTTTAATGTCCGTAATATTCCCAATCTAAACCTTGTCAGGGAACTTCTAATATGCCTGTCAATATTAAGTGAGAGATATTTTTCTCAATCTGCAGATGTCTTAAACGTTCTGTAAAACGAATATCGCTCGCTGTTCTGGATATCTTTTTGCCAGTTTGTTATCGATCATCAGTTTGGCTTTGCCGTTTCAAAAAAGCATTCACATTTGCAACCCCCTGGTACATCCAGACACACCCAAACCAATTATAAAACAGAAAATTGAGACATAGACAGACAGACAGATAGACAGAGAGACATACAGATAGACAGAGAGAGAGACAGAGACAGAGAGAGAGAGAGAGACAGAGAGAGAGGAAAAGAAGGTGGGGATGAGACTGAAGGACGGAGAAATTAAGGGAAAGGGAGAAGGGAACAGGGACGACAAATAATTTACTAACTGATTCATGTACATGAATTTATACATACATAGCGCATATACAAATGGCACAATTCGTATATTTCTTAACCTTAACTTGACTTACCGAGTCAGTCAGTAAAACAAATCGTACGTAGGTCTACTGAGCCAAATATAAAATCAGAAAGTAAAAATGCTTTAAGATTTAAGGTGTGTGCATGTGCATATGCGTATTAGTACGAGTGTTTGAAAAGCAACATTTAACGCTTGCCATTTTCAAAACTCTGTGTTTTCATCTAATGGATATGTATGGAGCCTATCTATCTGTGTTTTTTGCAGAAAAACAACAATATCAATATATGCATAGGTCTGCGAGTGCTTCAGTTCTTTTGTACTAGTATGTGAACACATAACGCACACGAAATGTAATTGTCCTTTTCTGTACAAAAAAACATACTAGCAGGTTATCCTGATAGTGTATGTTGAGGTGTGACTGTCCTTTCTGCTGTGAAAATATTTGGCCCTGCTATTGATTGTCCTTTTCGTTTGTCGTGCAATACAATCAACTGTGTACCTGAAGAACAGGTGTTTTAGAGAAATACCTTTATTGTCATGATTACAATTAGTTTAGGAATACAAATTGGAAATATGCCATTTACGTCTTTTTGTTGAGGATTCCTCTATGGTGGTCGCTGAGGCTGTAAAAAAAATGCACAGCATTTCTTTGCTCTCAAATCTGCTGGTCACACAAACACCATAATCATAAACTTTAATTCAGTCCACTATAAACATTCAATCAAGTGAACAGTGATACTGAAGGGATAGAGAGTGGAGAGAGAGATAGAGAGAGAGAGAGAGAGAGAGAGAGAGAGCGAGCGAGAGAGAGAGAGAGAGAGTGTTGGGGGGGGGGATTACAAGTGCCTTGTTAGCCATATATAGAGGAAAAATAGATAATAAATAATCATGATCGCACATTAGACACAAGCAGGCACTGATTTCACACACACACACACACACACACACACACACACACACACACACACACACACACACACACACACACAGAGAGAGAGAGAGAGAGAGAGAGAGTATGTGTGTGTGCTTGTGTAAGAGAGAGAGACAGAGAGAGAGAGAGAGAGAGAGAGCGAGAGACAGAGGCAGAGACAGAGAGAAGAAAGAGATTTGTGCATTCATTCACGACACTTTCTTATTTCCTTTGAAAGAGAGAGAGCCACCTGGGGTCACTGAAGGTGTGGTGGAGTTGCACCTGGAGAACCACCTGGGGTGACCGAAGGTGGTGGTGGAGTCGCACCTGGAGAACCACCTGGGGTGACTGAGGGTGGTGGTGGAGTTGCACCTGGGGAACCGCCAGGGGTGACTGAGGGTGGTGGTGGAGTTGCACCTGGAGAGCCACCTGGAGTGATTGAGGGTGGTGGTGGAGTTACACCTGGTGAACCACCTGGGGTGACTGAGGGCGGTGGTGGTGTTGCACCTGGAGAACCACCTGGGGTGACCGAAGGTGGTGGTGGAGTGGCACCTGGGGAGCCACCTGGGGTGACTGAAGGTGGTGGTGGAGTTGCACCTTGAGAGCCACCTGGGGTGACTGAGGGTGGTGGTGGAGTTGCACCTGGAGAGAGCCACCTGGCGTGACTGAGGGTGGTGGTGGAGTTGCACCTGGAGAGCCACCTGGGGTGACCGAAGGTGGTGGTGGAGTTGCACCTGGAGAGCCACCTGGGGTGACTGAGGGTGGTGGTGGAGTTGCACCTGGAGAGCCACCTGGGGTGACTGAGGGAGGGTGGTGATGGAGTTGCACCTGGAGAGCCCTGGGGTGCCCGAAGGTGGTGGTGGCGTGGCCCCTGGTGTGCCACCTGGAGTTCCTGAGGGTGGGGGTGGGGTGACACTCGTGGTGCCTTCTGTGTAATATATCGATTGTGTTGTATTCAGAGACAACATGTGTGATTGTTCGTTGGTTGACGTTCTTGAGATCAGTTCCATTTTCCATTGTTAACAACACAACGGATTTTTCTCTGAATACAGAATGGATAACCTGCCCCCCCCCCCCCCCCCCCACACACACACACACACACACCGCCAATTGTGGACAATAAAGAACCCAACCCAATAAAATTCAATGAGAAGCAAAATTTCTGAGCGCTGAAAACAGGATAATACGTACAGAAAAATACAAACGAGGTATATGATAATCAAACCGAAATGTTTAAACCCTTTAGAGTTGGTTGCCCAATATTCTGTTCAGAAACACGGCGAAAACTCGGACAGCATGCAGATATGTTAGATAGCGCAATGCATCATTTGAACATCTTTCAGAAGACCACTTACCACTTGATGTGGATTGGTGAAAAGAATAAACAAAGAACATCGTTCGCGTCCACTTCATAAACAAGAGTCCTGTCAAGATTGTGACACTCGGCGTATCTGACTATACGATTCGTGATAGAATTGCTGACTACACAATTTGACCACGCAAATCTTAATGTAGGACAGGGCGAAAACAACAAAAAAATATTTGGATCAGGATTGACCAAAATGTATTTCACACACACACACACACACACACACACACACACACACACACACACACACGTGTGTGTGTGTGTGTGTGAAATACATTTTGGCCCATCCTGATCCAAATATTTTTTGTATTTTCGCCTTATCATACATTAAGATTTCCGTGGTCAAATTGTGTAGTCAGCAATTCTATCACACGTGTGTGTGTGTGTGTGTGTGTGTGTGTGTGTGTGTGTGCGTGTGTGTGCGAGCGCGCGCGCGCGCGCGCGCGCGTGTGTGTGTGTGTGTGTGTGTGTGTGTGTGTGCGTGTGTGTGTGTGTGTGTGTGTGTGTGTGTGTGTGTGTGTGTGTGTGTGTCTGGGTGTGTGTGTGGTAATCTTTGTTTCTAAGGGTAACAGATAAGCAATGATATGCATTTTTTTTCATCCGGCTATTGCTCCGATATGGGACAAATTGTGACTAACAACTAACTAAGCATCGCCAGCAACTAAAACTGAAAAGAAAATTAACAAACATTTTTTTTTAAAAAACACAGAAAGAAAATGTGGATGAGTTGTCTCTCCATCAACACTGACGCTTAGATGAATTAAAGGGAAAAAAAACCTATTGAAACAACAAACAAGAATAAAGGATCTAATGTTGAAAAGAAACAAACATGTAGCCTACACAAGACATATAAAAAGCGATCCTCCTGTTTGTTGTCAAATGAGCAAAGCTGAGAGAGAGAGAGAGAGAGAGAGAGAGAGAGAGAGAGAGAGAGAGAGAGAGAGAGAGAGTGTGTGTGTGTGATAGGGTGTTACATTTTCTAAAATTGTAACATATTACATACTGCTAAGGGTGTTACTTGGGCATTGTATTCTGCATACAGCTAAGGGTGCTAACTAGACAACTACAATGTATGAATTATATTAACACATTACACACATTTTCGTCACGTGACTACAATGTATGAATAGAAGAAACAGTACTAGAGTCAGTTATCAGTTACCGACACTGTATTTCATAAATCAATGATCATAACACTTACAAAATATGGTGTGTGTGTGTGTGTGTGTGTGTGTGTGTGTGTGTGTGTGTGTGTGTGTGTGTGTGTGTGTGTGTGTGCTTCCGCGCAGGGAGAGAGAGAAAGAAAGAGAGAGAGAGAGAGAGAGAGAGAGAGAGAGAGAGAGACGTAGAGAAAGAGGGAGAGAGAGTGCTCGAAGTGTAGTTGTAGACTACAAAAAAGAAACACAAAGACCAGAACGATTGTGCACGTTGTGACCAAAATGTCATCTAAGATCTATTTTCAATTACGATATTTGAGAAATGAATCTAATATACTCCCCGTTCATTGTGGAAATAGTGAGGGATATATGATAATAGGCTGGAGAAGTCGAGGAAGAGAGTGAGGGACATTGAAAGAGGCAGATTCTTGACGTAATTTTCACTGGAAAAAAAATCCCGACGGTATGGTTTGTTGATAAAAGAATATGTCAAGGGTCACAAATGTCAAGTGATTGAGTGATGGAAAAGTTGAAAGTATTAACATTTCCAAGGGAAGGGTCAGTTTAAACTATCTTAAATCACAATTGACGGGTTGTGTATGATTCATCACATCAATCCATGCGTGGAAGCATTTTAGCGCTGTGACATTTTTATCTCAGTTATCGGTTCAATGTTTGTTACTGTCATGCGGCTGATTTCGAATGTATCCAAAACTATTTGCTAAACTGGCCACTGCATGTAGTATTGACTTTAATGAATCTCTTCACGTGATCTTCATAGACACTGGTCACCCTTTGCATTCAAATTTCTCTTGTTTAATTTACTATATTTCTCCTCTTCAGTCTTCTTGAGCGCGTTTAAAGGTCCTTCTAGTGTCACACATGTCTGAGATGTTGCTGGAGATCCACGGTTTCAATCTCCATCTGCTTATTCTTAGGACCTCTGTTGCTGTTTAAAACATCTCTCTCTGTTAAATTGTTTAGGTTGGATTCAATGTGTTCTTTTAAGATAAATAGTGCGAGAATTTTCCTCCATGGCCCGTTAGGAATTGCTCAGCAATATTAGGATCTTTCAGTTTGTCAAGACTGAATTTGAGACAGCTGTTTTTACACTCTTCTTGTTCTTTAAGCGCACTTTAAAGTTTATCATGGCAAAGTTGTGGTCATTTCTAATATCAAATCCAGGAGATGTCCTTGTTTTTAGCCTTACTGATGTCAGTGCCGTACCAATTCTTCTCAACAATACAGTCTACCTGGTTGTGGTACTGACCGTTTGGGGGTATCATGACCATCATCGGGATGTTTCATATCTATCAAGAGTGTTGGCACGAACCATGTTATTATCACTGGCAAATTCTAGAGGTGTGGTCCTCTGTCATCACTGGTCGCAATACAATAGTGGCCACAGCATTTTTTCAAATTTTCTTGGGCATTTTCACCAGCCTTGGTATTCTAGCCACCTTGAAGGAGGATGTTTTCTTGTCAACTTTACTGACGACTGTTTAGAGCTGGAAGTAGAATTCTTCAATCTGGTGATCATTACAGCTTATGTTGAAGCATTCATCTGCTCTACATTGATGCCACAGCCCGGTCGACCCCGCCGCAGCCCCGGCACCGGCAATCCACAGGGAGCAGTCAATGTCAAGTCGTCAAGAGGCAACCCACTGGAGGAGACACTGCACTGCTGCCGAGTCACTCCGGTGGTGTTCAGTGGCGCCTGTTCTGATCTAACAAACGCAGGACACCACCTACTAAGCCCCTCTACTGACGACAATAATTGTTTCGTCGCGGAGCCGGCGTGAGTGAGCTCTCTCCCTCCGGAGGGCGCCACCACGTCCGTCCAACGACAAACCACATGGACTCGCCGATACCGGTGACTACGACGGAACCAAACCAAGGCCACAGACGTGGAGGACATCAAAACTGTAGTCACCATGAGAGCAGGGCACGAAGGGCCACAGAATTTGAGACTTTTTTATGCTGATCGATGAGAATGAGGATTGTTTAGATGATGCTACGGATGTCCATTTCGGTCTGAGACTACATAACAGGGCTGTACTCTACGCTACCTTTCGTAATATATCCCGGCGTCAACCAGGCCCGAGAAATACAGACCTGCAGTGTTTGTCAGGAAATTTGAGCAACACTCTCAGAGACGCATCCATTAAGTGGATGAAACTCGACTGTGTGGTCCCAGTCTTCCCAACTGAGTCCACAACAAACTCAACTGTAGGTAGGAGCCGGTCGGGGCAGAAAAACCCACATGACTCTAATGGGATTCGAACCCACGACCTCCCAGCTGGAAGTCCGCGACGCTAGCCACTTCGCCACTGCGGCTGGTATCGTACAGCATTCTTGATGTTCTTATAAACTAAGAATGCCAGTCTATGTACATATTGGTCTTCTCCAATGTAGTGCCCTTTTTCTGTCTGCACTTTTCCATTGTTCTTCAATCTTACTTTGCAGAGGCCACGAGCGTGCACGGGTATCTCAGGCACACCTCTTTACCCTAAAACTCTATTGGCGTTCTATTCAATTAAAATGAGCGTATTTTCTGCAAAATGCGTGTTCACATCTTCCAACATTTTTTGTGTGTAAAATCGGGAGAGAGGAGGGCAGGGGCGGGAAAGGGATGATTTTGTTTCTACTGACAGGCATCATATGGCAGAGGGTAGACAGTGAAGGGATAGTCTCCACTATTGTTCCAGCGTCATCCAGACGTGAGTTCGCACGCACGACTGAGCGGAAACTGTCAGTCTTTAGTTATAGCGCACAAACACAACAGTTATACACGGCAAGTGCAAGAACCGCTCAAGAACATGGTCTCCAGATTTTAAATTCGACTTTTTTTTTTAGTTCATCCTGTCCATCGTATGCATGCCATACTACCATCATTCCAAACATTAAAAGTTGTAGAATGCTAGGCCGTTTATCTTTACCAACTATCAGCAGTCTGAGGATTCTTGTACTGGTTAGTAAGCACACTACACCTAGACAATACCCGCAATGTAGCAAAATGTGACTGGCAGGTTTCAGTTAACTAGCTATCCGCACTTTGAGAGGACTGTCATCCACTTAAGGCACCATGTAGTCCCAGGCAGTGCCCTATGCCTCACCTAGTGACTTCAGAATCAAAGCCCCGGGTGTACCCAAGTTGGTCCTGAAAACACCTAGTGTTTCTAAAGGAAGACTCTAACTTGGGAATTTGAAGCTCTGGTCATCACGGTACAACCAGCAAATCTGAAGGTGGTCTCCAAAGGAGCATGTAGCAGCAAGCTATATTTCTCACACTCAACACAAGCATCACAAAAAAAACTAAAAAATATACATTCTGAGGAAAATTATCATCAAAATAGTTTCTCATGTGTTGAATACGAGTCCGACTTTTTCGTCAACCCAGTCTCAAACAATTTAACATGAAAACATTAAACAGGCCGTCTTTACCAAATCTGAACAGCCTTATTGTACAGATTTTGAAATTGATATTGGTACAAAAAGATACCATCATTCAAAAATAAGTCTTTCTATGACACCTTTCTCTGTCTCTTACCTAACTCGAAAAACATGAGCAATTGTACAGATACCTTGAAAAGAAGCCTTATATCTGAATCTACAAAATAGAGCAGGCCGAAATCAGTTTCTACTTTGCCGAGATACCATCAACGTCAGTTGCAAGACTCCCTTGCTTTGGTCTTCATTTTGTGATGCTGGTACCCCTCATGAGAAATCCAGTGCAAAATCACATACTAATCAGCCTTCCAAGATGTATTTCGTGGACTTGGTACTTATTAATACGGTTCAAAAAATCACCTCAACCTGAGACACGTAGTTTCATGCTCCACGTCGAGAACCACGCGCTCTCTGAGAGTCGCTGAAAGACAAACTGGACTGAACGGATCAAAAGAATATCATCACGAATATGACATATGGACTGGATGAATTCGCTGTTTATCGAACAAAAATCAAATGGAAAACTACGTTGTTGCAATGACCAGAAAGCCTTGAATAAGCAATAGAAAAAGTCACTCTACAGTGTCCATTCTCTGGATGACATACTCTCACATCTAAAAGGAGCAAAATATTTCACCAAACCTGATCGACCATCATATGCAATGAACAAAGGTCATTCCTGACCACCTTCAGTTCATCCTTTCGTCCACACCGCTTCCTGTGCAAGTCCTTTAGCCTGAATCCCGCACAAGATGAATTTCAGCAGAAACTTAATGAGACATTTGATCACACGGACAGCATTTTTGCCCTTATTGACGACATCCTCCGAGTCACTGGCAGAACTGCAGTGCATGACAAAGATCGGACTCGCACTCTGAAACGCTGTGTTGGGAAATTATCAAGCTCAACTCTGATAAACTGAAAGTAGAGAATACAGAAATACTACTTGTGATGTATCATTTACGCTGAAGTTCTCAAGTCAGATCCTGCAATAGCTGCAGCTTTAAAAAAAGAAAGAAAGAAGAAGGAAATGTCTCCAACAAACAAGGAAGAGCTTGGAACAATCACATATCTGGACAAATTTGATGAAGCCTCAGAGAAAACGTGCTACTTTCACGGTAGGCCAGGAAATCTAAACAAAAATGCACTCGGTGACATGTTTAATAAATGGAGGAAACTGAACCGAATGTTCTTAGTGCTTCCATCTGAGACCACGACTCACTCTGCATGAATTTTTGGACTTCACCTTGCTGGACCTTTAATGTACTGTTGCTCGTGAGCTGGCCGGTGAAAAACTTTGGTGACTGTTGTCTGACACAGATGTGTCACAGGCACACACAAAATCTGTTCATGCTGTCTAGTATATTCAGCTTATCATCAGTATGTTTGTCATTATCAGAGGCAGTAGCACGTAAACTGTTGATAGTAGTCTTTCTGTAAGTAGCTTGCACTGTTGCGTTTTAATGCAAAATGGAAACATCATTAACAGCAACAAAACACACACACACACACACACACACACACACACACACCCTCTCCTCCTTGTCTTTACCATTATTTTTTTCTGTAAACAAATCTTTGTTGTTTGCAGTGCAAATGAACCGTTTTGTGTATGGATTGGACAGAAACCATAAGGACACAGAACGGCTTGACTAAAACAGTGCAGGAAGTGTTCCACTGTCATTGGGGCTTTATCGCATGGGCAACTTGACGACTCGCCAATGTGGAGGTTTGCAGGACTGTCCCACACATGAAAAGCTTAGGGCAGAGACCTGGCCTGCCGACACACTGATGAGGGAAAAGCTTTATGGATCACTGGAGGGTCTCCGCCGTACAGCAGCCTTCATCACTAACACAGGGGTTCCTGTCTAAGTGAACGAAGAAGTAGCGCTAAGGGCAATGTCAAAAGAAACAACAACAACAAAAAAATTTTGTAGAAACAATGAAATACGCACCGTATAGGCAGGCTGTCAATTTTTTCATTTTGATCGTAGCAGCAGCGTCACGGTCCTCAAGGAAGCCCTTGATGACGATTTCTTCACCAGCTTTGAATCTCTAGAAAGGGTGAAACTGTCACCTATTTCGTCTTTAACCTGTAGAAAAAAAAACAGCATATCATCATGCGAATCACTCTTCTTCATCAAACAATCGCCACAAAAAGATATGTTGCATTATCATGTCTGTGCCAGTTCTTCAAGCTCGTTTAGAGAGAGAGAGAGAGAGAGAGAGAGAGAGAGAGAGAGAGAGAGAGAGAGAAAGAGAGAGAGAGAGAGAGAGAGAGAGAGAGAGGGGGGGGGGTGCATGTGTATTATAAGACCTAAGTTATTGAAAGCAATACAAGTCGCTACTGTGTCTCTGATGAACAATACTCTTCATTGCCCTGAAGTATTACTAAAGGGACTTCCAACAAACCTGAGCTGGTTGAATAAAAAGACCTGTTGTTAATGAACTGAAATTTAACAAAAAATATGAAAGCAAATGTAGTAATCTAGCTTTATCAAGAACGTCTCATCACTTTTCGGTGTTGATTACTGCGTTTTAGCAATCAAGAACATGTATCATGTAAGGACAAAACAAAACAAACTATATATAACAAGAAATTGTTTTTTAACAATTCATAAATAGAACCAAATAGCTTAATACAAAAGAAAATGGAAACATGTAACATTTTTTCTTTTC
Source organism: Conus betulinus (assembly GCA_016801955.1). Taxonomy (NCBI): domain Eukaryota; kingdom Metazoa; phylum Mollusca; class Gastropoda; order Neogastropoda; family Conidae; genus Conus; species Conus betulinus. Next base: position 470,048 of record JADBJO010001123.1, read on the forward strand.
TTTTAATCTGTTCTGGACCGTGTAATATTGGCTTGTTATGAAGCCATGTGACAAAAATCGGAGACAACACTGGTAAATTTTGCGTCCACGTGTGGATGCCAGGAGCTCTTTCAGTACAAACAGCTCACCTGGCCTCTGGAAGTTCTGTGCCGTTAAATTCCTCTTTTCTGACATTCTATTTGACTGCCTTTTAAAATTCACTGTACTTGTTCATCGTCCGCATTTTTTTACCACTCTCCTGTCTTTGTTATGACAACTTTTATTTAATAGTAGTTAATGCCATAGCAGCAACATTCATGTAACCTGGCGATTAGATAAGGAAAATAGTACATACTGTTCAGAGTGGGCACTAGCTGTCAATGCTGAATGTCTACCTGCCAAAAGTTAATGGCTTTACTTCATGTTTTTTTGTGGCATTAAATACTCTGTCTTTCATTTTCACTTTTTTTCTCAGAGTAGGATAATAAATTAAAGGGATTCCTGATACACATCAATCATCTTGGGCTTATGAATAAAAAAAATCATAAAGTACCATGACAAAAGTTGAAGGTATACTGACTGTATTTTGTCATGTTTCATTAAAAAATAATTATGTGGAAGTAAAGAATTAAGCAGAAGGAGTTGGATCTTACACTTTTTATCACAAGAAAACAAACAAATGCCAACACACGCACACACCCACTCAGGCATACACACATGCGCACGTACACACACACACACACACACACACACACACACACACACACACACACACACACACACACACATGCACAGAGGCAGACACAGACACACACAGACACAGACACACATACATACAAAACACACACTCGCACACACACATTCGCACGCGCACGCACACACACACACACACACACACACACACACACACACACACACACACACACACACACATTTTACTGTTAGTTACATCTATACATACGAATTTTGTCCTTGTAATGATGCTATGAACAATACTTCGCTGTCATGATTTGAACCAAGCAACGTTTAGTTTTATGAACTTCATAAAACGTTATTTTTTTATCAGACATATTACCATTTCATTTTTCAGGGATACCTGACGAAACACATTGGTTTTAAATCATTTTGTTAGAATCTCATGGAACAGTT